>NDXB01010438.1:0-23878 GCA_002631895.1 Agapornis roseicollis
TCAAAACACAGCTACTAAAGAGAAGAAAAACTGACTGCAACTGCTGAACCCAGGACACCACCAAACAGGAGGGGATGCTGCTGCATACACGGAATGCAGAGGCAAATTCCCCAAGTGCTTGCTGAGTGTGCACTAAGTAGCAATTACAGAGGTTTCCATCCCCAGTGGCCTTACCTCTTCCTTCCATGCCACTTTGCCGTGCTTCACTGCAGCATCCAAGGACCTTGTCCCTATATAGCTGGGTTCATGAGCACGCTGTGTGCTGGGCAGCGTGCATCACNTTCACATCCCTTACCTCTTCCTCCCACGCCACTTTGCTGTGCTTCACTGCAGCATCCAAGGACCTTGTCCCTACATAGCTGGGTTCATGAGCACGCTGTGTGCTGGGCAGCGTGCATCACCTGCAGGGCTCTGTGATCACCGGGGTGCAGCAAAGGTGGCAGCAGAGAGAGGTCCCTTGGAAATATGCTGTCTGCCTGCCCACTCTGTTATGGTATCTTCTTGAAATCAGGGGCTAAATACACATCTCTGTCCCTCTGAGTGGTGCCCGGGGCTGCCAGGAAAGCCAGTCTGTGAAATAGGCTGTGTGTGTTCTGGTCTGTAAGCCCCCCATCAGCCAAGGTACAGTTGAAGTCGTCACTGTGAAATGTTTAGCAGGTAATACCCTTTAGTGAACTAGAAACCCGCACTAATGCTGCATGCCTGGCAGGCTAGGAAAGGTAGAAACCTTTGGGGTTACGCACACAAAAGCTCTACATCCTGCTGTGGTTCAAGTGTCGTTCCTATAGGTAAATGGAAAAGCAGCCTCAGGCCTCCTGCTGGGCTCAGGGGTCCATCAGCTGCACCAGAGGAGCTTTGCTTTCAGGACGTGATACCTGCTATGCTGGTAAGTGACCAGTTCAAATAGGTTGAAATAAAAGTGAATTTGCCCAGAGCTGGGTGTTACTCGCATTGGTCCTGGTACTTGTGGTAGCAAACATTTCACATGAACCACATGCTGAACAGTCCTCAGTACTTCAAATAGGCCAGATTCCCCTCCCTGCTGCATTAAAATATGTTCCTCCAGATGAATTTAACCTCATGTCAGCAAAGCCCTTTAGCTCAAGGTACCAAAGATGAGCTTCAGCAAGGGCACAACCGCACCAAACGTGCCAAAGAACGTGAGGACGAGCCCCTCCGTAAGAAAGAAGGGTACTTGTGGCTTTGGGGTTCTAAAGAGACCCTCAGCAGCTGTAGGGAGATGCCTGCATTCCCTGGGCTTCTAATCATAGGATCACAGAACGGTTTTGGTTGGAAGGAACCTTTAAAGGTCACCTAGTCCAACCTCCCCTGCAATGAGCAGGCACATCTTCAACTAGATCAGAGCGCTCAGAACCACATCCAGCCTGGCCTTGAATGTCTCCAGGGATGGTGCATCCACCACCTCTCTGGGCAACCCCTGCCGGTGCTTTATCACCCTCACTACAGAAAAATAATGGGGCTGACCTGCAGAACCTGGTTCTCCCTCCCTCCCTCCCTCCAGCCCTTGCCTTCTCCTCAGCAGAGCAGCTCCTCTGCTGCAGAGCTGGGATTCCTCTCAGGAAAATCAGCTCTTAGCCCTGAAACTGCCCCACACTTGAGTCTGCCCACACAAGCAAGGATGGCAAAGCTTTGTCAAGTTGTGTACATCACCTAGACAGAAGACATCATGAACAAGGACAACACACAGGCTGGTCCTGCTCCTCCTGGCCAGGATGCATGGCTGCACAGCCTCCACATGTCCTACTCCTGCTGACACCCGCTGCTGATTCTGTGGCCCTCAACCTATACAGGTAATACCACCTGGGGTTCATTCTCTCTTGCTGTCTGTGAACTCCTGCTCGGGGTGCTGCTGGGGCTAGAGGGAGGCAGAAGAGCATCAAGTACTTGGTTTCTACACAGCAGCAGAGTCCCTGCAATGCAGACATCCAGGCAGTAGGTCATCATCTTTTTCAGTTTCTGTTCTTACTCCAGGGCATTCTCTGGACACTTTACCTGGAAGATCACAGCACATTATTTCCTAACACGAGCTGGGAATCAGAAGCTAAATCCATTCTAACATGGGAAACAAGTGATTCAAAAAACTTCCCTTTTCTGACCAAATGCATCCACTCCCAGGGTCTTTTGAAGCAGTTCCATGGTTAGGGTGATGACATTCCTGCTTTCAAGGGATGCAGTGACAGATGAGCCTGAAAGAGCACAAGTTTCAAGAAAAGAAAAGAACAAAGTGCTGTGCCTTAGGTCATTGTATTTGAGAGCTGTGAACAACAGCAGCAAGGTCAAAGCAGGCAGTTTCCAGATGTCTTTATGCTGTTCGGAAACAGGGAGGAAAAGCCCCTCACCTAAGTGCTGTGGCCCTCACCTAGAGCTCTTCTGCCCCAGAGGCAGTGTGTCCGCTCAGTCTTTCTGGCTGTGCTTCCCTCCCAGGTCAGCTCACTGCTCAGGGCCAGGCCAGCATTAACACCCCTGTGAAGTACTGCCCTGCCCAAGTCTAGTCTCATACCTGTGCAGCATACGTATTACATCTTTGCTGACAGCTACCCATCCCTTTGAGTGATATTTCCTCCTAAACTGAGTAAATACAAACAAAGCTTGACAAAGGATGCATCCCAATTAGAGGCTGACCGAGAAGGCCAGCTTTGTAGACTCAGATTAACATTTGTGATGGGCAAAGTAAATAGTCACTTAAATACCTTATTTTCTATGGGATATGCATCTAGCAAGAGGTAGGAGGAAAGTCTTACTATGTCTTTTCCTGTTTCAGGTCTCAGAACATCACACAACTTCTGCACAACAGGACAATGAATGTGTCTAGCAAGCACTATATCACAAGTCTAGAACTTTATCACCATGTCTGTCTCTTTGAACTTGCTCTGTGTAGCATCATTTTCTTTTTTGGAGCTCTATTTAATGCCCTTGCCCTCTGGGTGTTCTTCTGCAAGATAAAGAAGTGGACAGAAACAAGGGTGTATGTAATCAACTTAGCCTTCGCAGACTGCTTTGTCATCTGCACCTTGCCTTTCATGGCTTATTTGCTCTGAAGTAAGTCAGCCCAGGATGAACTCTGCCAGTTTACAGAGACAACGTATTTCATCAACATGTTAGTATCTACATAATTACATTTATCTCCACTGACCCATACATTGCCATAAAACACCCCTTGAAAGCCAGGGCCTTCAGGTTGCCATCAAAGGCAACCCTTCTCTGTGGGCTTCTGTGGGTTTCTGTGATAATTGGTGCCATTGCACACATTTGGCAGAGCCAATCCACCCTCTGCTTCCAGAAGGATACCACCCTGCCTGCTTCTCTGAGCCTGCTTTCCATGTTCTTCAGGGACATGGCAGTGTTGGAACAAGTCCAGAGGAGGGCCACAACAATCATCAGGGGACTGGAGCATCTCCCATACAAAGACAAGCTGAGAAAGTTGGGACTGTTTAGCCTGAAGAAGAGAAGGCTGCATGGAGACCTCAGACATTTTTCCAACCCTGGTGACAGGCAGGAAGGTGCTGAGTCCCCAGCTCCCCATCCCTCTCTGGGGTGGGCACTCACTGCAGTGGCAGCTCTCCAGCTCACAGGGCAATTCTCCTTTCAGACACAGCCCCCTGGAAGGATGCAGCCATTTCATCCTGTTTCAGGGCAACACCTCTCCATGTGCTACCATTGCAACCGGCCACAGACTTCCCCTTTGTTGGGGGAAGAGAGGGAAACCAATGCGTTTGACTCCTACAAAAGCTTTGGGGTGTCATGAGAAACATCCTGCACACAGAAAAAAATAATCAAGGAGTTTTGGGAAGGCCTGGGAAACTGCTGGGCCTCAAGAGGAGCTTCACAGGAACTGCACTTTCCTGTTATTGTCAATCATTTGGACCGTACAGGCTGAGGTACCAGGAACACTGGAGTTACTGCAGATAAAGACTGTGAAGGTAGTATTTTATCCTGGCTGCTCTCCTCAGCCAAAACCACTGCAGTGAGCTGGGTTAATGCCTGGATTCACACGCTGCCAGCACCAATGCAGCCTCTGCTGCTGCACCTTTCTCTGCACAAACACCTCACCTCTAAACCTGGCTTCCACCCACATTTGCCTAGGAGCTCTTGTGCCTCTCAACACTCCCTCACGTTGTTTAGGTCTGAGGGTGCATTCAAGATGCTGCTCAAATGCTAGAAACATCAGATGAAGGGACAACACTTACAAGGAATGCTCTTTAAGTAATACTTAAAACTAGTGCTCTGACCACTGTCAATTTTCTTGCAATGCACAAATGAGCACACTGCAGCAAGCTCTCCTCATCACATTTCAGTGGGACACAGCAGAATCTCACAGTGCTTGCCAGAAGTGATTCTCTTGAACAGTAAAACCACATCATTACTTTTACTGTTAAGCAGGTATCCTGCTTCTACAGGTTTACTAGATTGTTTTCCATGCTAAATAAAATAACCAACTGGAACAGTCAACAATGAGTGGTAAGCTCCAGGTCTGTCACCTCCATCAACTGCAGCTGCATAATAATGTCTGTACCCTTTTCTTTATGCAGCACTTGTGATTTTGGCAGAATAATGTATTTTAAAAGATTTAGACATTGTTTAGCCAAATGCTCCTCTATGATTCTATGATACAACATTAGATACAATGACCTACCTTCTTTAGCCAGACAAAGCTCCAGGCTAATGGGTATTTTGTAATATCAGAATTAGCAGTGAAATTAAGAACACTCTTTAGCCAGGCCCTGAAATATTTAACATAAAATAAGATAAAACCTCCCTTACCTCAACTTCCAGACAATAACTCAGAAAGGACTGCTTCAGGGAAACTTGCTCTTGCCTACGGATAACAGAGAGCAAAAAAAGCATCTGAAGAAAATAACATTATTTTTCAAACCCTTTATTTTTCTCCCCCAACCACATTTTCTTGCTACTTTCTGTTGCTGGGTTTCTTTTAGAGAGCTGTGTTTCTTTATGGGAGAACTCCTGACTTTCAACCAGCTGTAGCCACTGCTGAGATCAGGGAACAAAACTGGGCTCACTTAGGCAGGGAACAATCCCCTTTTTCTCCACCTTGTGCCCTCCCCTCCCATTAAATCAACACAGTGTATTTGAAAGTATTTTTCTTGTATGAAAAACCAACACAATCAGCAGAAGGAAATGAAGGGAAACTACAAAAATGAAGAAACCAAGTGCTCAAAGGCAGAAAATGAGCACTTTCCCACCTACAAATCCTACTCTAGTAACTGTATGTGATATAGTATTAAGTAAAACAATTCAGAAATGAGTTGATGATTAAACTGAAGCTGACTGAAATTTTTGTTGTTTGCACTGACTGCCAGGAAAACAAAAAAGGAAGCATTTTTAACAAGTGATAACAAAGCTATTTCATAGTATTATATCTATAAATAAATATACATCACCATTATACATCAGAGTCCTCTATTATTAATGCTAAACTTATACCAGAGATTGCATAAAGAGACTTTAGCTAACATGATATAAAAGCTGCCTTACAGCAGGCTACTTACAGTGTAATCCTACAGATAAGCAAGCAACTTCCCAATTATCTGAAGATGCAGACACTACCTGGGACAAACACGATTATCTGCTTTACATGTCAAGTTATGATGTGTCCTGGGTTCAGCAATAGCAGTCAGTTTTTCCCCTCCTTAGTAGCTGGTGCAGCTGTGTTTTGAGTCAACCTGGGAACAAAACTGATAACACCGATGGGTTTAGTTGTTGCTAAGTAATGTTTATTCTGAGCAAGGACTTTGTGAGCCTCATGCTCTGCCAGGGAGGAGGGGAGGCTGGGAGGAAGCAGGGACAGGACACCTGACCCAAACTGCCCAAAGAGGCATTCCATACCATAGCACGTCATGCCCAGGATGTAACTGAGAGTTCCCCAGAAGGACACTGCACTTCCCGGTCGGGCTCGTTTTTGGCGGGTGGTGTCGTACCCACTTCCCTTGTTATTTCCTTATCATTATTATTATTAGTGGTAGCAATAGTGATTTGTGTTATACCTTAGTTACTGGACTGTTGTTATCTCAACCCTTGGGAGTTGCATTCCTTCAATTCTCCTCCTCATCCCTCCGCAAGCGGGGAGGAAGGAGTGGGGGGAGGAAAGAAAGAGAGGGAGGGAGTAGAAACTGGTTTTAAACCACGACATGATGTTAATGGTGGGTTTCTGATACCTGTCTTCAGTCAGAACAAAACCTCAGCTCCATGAGCGCTCCCAGTAAAGGGAACAGCACCTTTGCCACAACAAACCATGGAACCTGGCCCATAACAAACTGGCAGCCATCACACAGCACTGGAATAGCAAACCATAAGGACAGTGACACTGCGATCCACATATCTTTCTGATTTCATTGCACAGGAGCCTCGCTCACAATAGGACGGAGCAGCAGCCACAGTCCATCAGAGCTCCAACAAGCAGGGCTGGACCACTGCATTCTGCTAATGCTTCAGCAAGACAGAATCTCTCTGTCCTTTGAAAGGAAAAGATGCTGGCAATGGTCACTGTGGGGCAGTGGCTCCAAGCACTCCCAATGGCGCTGGCAGGGAAAGTGTCAGCGGTTAGAGTGGCCACCAACAGGTGAGTGTGCCATAGAGCCCCGTAGGGACCCATAAGGCCCTATAGAGACCCCATAGAGACCCATAAGTACCCATACGAACCCATAAAGATCCACGGACACCCGTAGCACCCCAAAGACCCACCACAGAGACACACAGAGCCCCCATTTCCATCCCTATGATACTGCTATCACCCCATATCCCCCCATAAATGCCCCATAGCCACCCATAACTTTCCCATTTTAAGCCTTTTTTTCCCATTTCTAACCCATTTTTTCTCATTTATAACATGTTTAAAGTCTTTTTTTTTCCATTTTTAACCCGTATCTGCCTACTTCTAATCCATTTTAAGCCAATGGAGTTTCTATGGGGTCTCTATGGGTCCCAGCACCCCCCAGTGTCTCTTTATGAGTCCCTACGTGTCTCTATGTCCATATCGCCACCCCCAGTGTGTCTCTATGGAGCTTCTATGGGGTCTCCATTAGTCGCAGCACCCCCCAACGTCTTTCTGTGGCTCCTTATGTGTCTCTCTGTCCCCCCAGTGTCAGTACCTTGAAGGCCAGGGTGCTGATGCAGTGCAGGAGGTGGATGGGGGGGAAAGGACCAGCCGGGTCCAAGGACGGGAGCGAAACCTCTACTCACACCACGCTCGCCAGCGCCATCTTGGAACGAAAAATGACGGCGGCGCAGCGCGATGCGGCCGTTACCACGGCAACGCGGCCGCCATGACGGGGGAGGACATGCCTCGGCCGGAGGGACGGGCTGCGAGCGCTGCCCGGGGCCACAGAGCGGACCGCCCGCTCATCCGTACCGAGATTTCGACACAGGATGGCAGCAGCGAGCGGCGCCCGGAGCCGCTCCGCCCTCCTCCCCATCTCCACCACCTGCAGTACCGACATTTGGACACATGGTGGCAGCACCCTCAGTGTTTCGATACCGCAGAGGCAACGGGCTCCGAAACTCCCCGTCCAGTTTCCATCCTCCGGGGAGCGCTCCAGGGAGCAGTTTTTGCTGAGGTTTTTTTTCGGTTTCGTTTGTTTGTTTCTTTTTGCTTCTGGGAGGGGGGTGTGGAATAAAAACAGGGGTGTGGTGAATAATAACAGGCTGTTCTTGTGCAGCCGGAGCCGCTGTGGTGACCCCAGAACACTCCTAACCCCTTGAGTCTGGGTCTGCAAGGGTTGAGGCAGCGGGGGATGCTGGAGAGGATACCCTCGGTGCAGCAGGTGGGGGGCTGCGCGCTGTGACACCAGGCACCCCCCGCTGCTGCCATCCTGTGTCCAGAGGTCGGTGCTGCAGCCCGGGCTCCGCGCATGAGCCGTGGTGCTTCCTTTGTCCCCTCCGCTGTCTCCGGAAGTGGCCGGTGCAGCGGGGCTGCTGCTGGCTCCCGGTGAGCAGTGGCCGCAGCCGCCGCTGCTGCTCCACGTTCAGGTGCTCGTGATCGCGCACCGGCTTCGGTCCCTCCGCGAGCTGTTTCGGTGCCGCATGCGCAGCTCCCGGGAGCAGCGTGGCGGCGGCCAGGGTCCGGGTCCCGGCAGCGGTGGCAGCAGGTGAGATCCGAGCCCAGCGGGGCCCGTGGTTATCGGGGAGCCGAGCGGGCCCGCCAGTCCGTCCGTCCGTCCGTCCCTTGGGCAGGCGCAGAGGGACGTCTCCTGCCCGCTGGCCGTCCGGCGCGGGCAGCCTCACAGCGCCCGGTGCGGCAGGGTTGCGGTCTGCCGGAGACGGGCCGGGTCAATAGCCCCCAGTGCGCTTGATTCTGCCTTAATCTCTCTTGATGAATCTCAGTCGTCTCGGAGGCTCCTGGTCCGGCATCCTGCCCCCCGCCACTGTGCTTGTCTCTCTCCTTTTGCCTTGGTTTCAGCTGCAGCAGCGTTAGTTCTCTTTCTAGGATCTGGTGCAGCGCTGAGTTTCGCCTTTACTCTGAGAAGAACGCTGGTAACGCACCGATGTTTCAGTGGTTGCTCGGTCCCGCTTACCCCGATCAAGGACTTTTCGGTCCCTCGTGCTGTGCCGGTGAGGAGGGGCACAAGAAGCTGTGAGGGAGCAAAGACAGGACACAGAACCTGAGCTAGTCAAAGGCGTATTCCATACATACCACAGCACGTCGTGCTGGGTACTGGAGGTAGTAAAGAAACGGGGGGGTTATCCGGAGGGAGGATCTTTAATTTATACTGTATCTTCATTGATGGGGAAAAGGAACGAAGATGGAAATACCCGTTTAGAAACTAGCCAAGGAATTCCCTGTTTATTTCCTCTGATCTAAACCTGCGGTTAGTTTGGAAATGAGATTGTTCACTGTAGCTTTAAGATGCTGAATGACCTGGAGACTGAAATTCTCCCTCCATGAAATGAGTGAGGTCTGCAGCAGCAGCAGGGGCAGGGATCATTGCCCTCCTTTCATTCTGCAAATAGACCTGGCTGTGTTGTGCCCCAGTGGAGCCCACCCAGCTCATCACAGCCTTTCTGTTGCGACTGTCAGCGAGGACTCCAGTTGCTGTTGTTGCTCTCCTGGTTTTCCCTGGTTTGGACACCTGCCTTGCTCCAGTGAAGTCATCAGGTTTCTTCATAAATGCTTAGTATTCCAGATGGAGAGACAGTGTTGTGAGGGAGCTGATCCAGATCTCGATCTGTCTTGCAAGGTGCTTGTAGCAGGGAACGCATTGAGTTACCAGACTGTGTGGCTTTAGGGCTTCTCTGCTTATGCTGCATGATTTCAAGTCTCAGCCTGTTGGGAACAGGCAGAATCTGTATTTGCTCTGCTGCTGATTTGCCCTCGCCGTCGAGCTGAAGGCCTTAGACGTGGGAGCAGTTGGTCTAAGGGCTGCTCATGGAATTTTCTGCATCTAAAAATTATGCCATCTAAACAGAGTTTCTCTCATTAAAGCTTTACAAATGCCCTTTGAATCCTAGTGCTTTTAATGTATGAGAGAGCTGTGGATGGCCCAGTGTTCAGCCAGTGCGTCCAGCACCGTGCAGGACAGAGTATGTCTGACCTGACTGCTCACTGCGTGTGGCTGAAAATGTGTGTGGTGTCACAGGAGGTTGGTTGAGGATGAATTGAAAGTGTTCCAGGACTCGTTTTTGAGGGAGTCTCATGTTTCTTGGCTGTCCTGGTGTTCTGTGGACAGGCTCCTGGCCATGTATTGTTTGTGCAGGTGTCCAGCAGGCTCTGTGCTTCGTCACGGAGTCGTGTCCTGCACTGAGGTGACTCTTAGTTACTGTTGTAGTTCAGGCACAGGCCCTCGCTAACGGCTGCAGTCACTGAGAGTGCTGGGGTTTGTACATACGGTTTTTTTGCAGGGAATTGTCTATTCTGTGAAACGCTTGCATGGGATTTCTATAGTTAAAAAAATACATAACTGTTCTGTTTTCCCCTTTGCTTGCTTGTGATGACCAGGAAGAAGAAGAAGAAGGACGCCTGGCAGAGATGGGTAAGGAAGAGAAAAGGGAAGAAATAATACCAGAAAAACAGTGAGGAAAATGCCAGTGAAGAACAGGGAAAAGAGAAGCAGCAGTCTCCAGGTCGGGCAAGAAACTGCCCCTCCCAGGGCAGAGTGCCAGTAAAAGGAGGAAGGTGGAAAGTTGGAGCCTCAGGTGAGCATCACACTGAGGGTGGGTCTTGGATTTTGGTGTCTGAGAAGCTGAATGGTGAGAAATGGTCGCTAGGTTCAGGCAGGCCTCAGTCAGACGCAGCAGTGAAGCAGCTCCTTATTGACCCGTGCAAAAACGGGTGTCCTGCAAGTAGGCACACACAGCAAAGGCAGAACTTGGATTTGTATTTCCTATCCCATCCACAAGTTCCCTCCCTTGTTTCTCCATTGGTTGGGTACGCCAAGGTTTACAGCCTATCCGACGCGTATAATCTACATGCTAACTGTCCCGCCTCTGTTTACACCTCCCCTTACTCAATTTTGTACACTCCTTCCTTTTATTTCTCTTATCTCCTTTTAGGGTTCAATTTCATAGCTCTCTGGCACACATGTGGTACCCCAACTTACTGCTCAACTACAGCAGCAGTTTGCACCAGCTTAGTTTCATAGGTTGTACAAAGATAGCGTTCTTTTGAACTACAGAGTGTGTCTGTCGCCAGAAGGTGACGTTTTCTTTAAGCATAGAGTATGTCTGTTTAAGTCATTGTATTTCAAACCCTTTGTTTTGTTCCCTTAGTAATTTAGCCCCAGCCCCAATATCACCAAGCCGATATTGCAATGGCAGTGCTCTTTTCTCTCACAGAATTTCCTCAGGCAAACTCCTCTTTCCCTGTTTGTCCCATGAACTGGGAAAAAGCTGGAAAATCCACTGTCCCGGGTTCAGCAGTAGCGGTCTTTTTTCTCCTTCTAGCTAGTGCAGTGCTGTGTTTTTGACTTTCAGCCTGGGAACAATGCTGATAACACCAGTGTTTTTAGCTGGTGCTCAGTAATGTTTACTCTGACCAAGGACTTTGTGAGTCTTATGCTCTGCCAGGGAGGAGGCGAAGCCAGGAGGAAGCAGAGACAGGGCACCTGACCCAAACTGACCAAAGAGGTATTCCATACCACAGTACATCATGCCCAGTATATCAGCTGAGGGGTGTTACCCGGAAGTCCCAGATTGCTGCTTAGGTCAGGCAGGGTATTGGTCAGTGGGTGGTGAGCAACTGTATTGTCTTCCCTTGTTATTCCCCTTATCGTTATTATTATTGGTGGTAGCAGTACTGGTTTTGTATTGCACCTTAGTTACTGGACTGTTCTTATCTCAACCTATGGAAGTTACATTCTTTAGATTCATCTCCCCATCCCTAGGGGAGCAGTGGGAGGAAGAAGGAGGGGGCAAGCGAGGGGCTGCGTGGTTCTGAGTTACTGGCTGGGCTTAAACCACAACACCTGCAATTCTGTTCCCTTGGGTGAGAATGTACTTTTTCTGTTACAGGATCCCAAAGGAAACAGAGAACTACAAAAGTGGAAGAACCATCCAAAAGTTCCGGTGACAGCACAGTTACTGAAACAGAGGAGGGGAAGAAGCACCCAAGAAGCAGAAGCTTGTCCATGAGATCCCTCTGGAACTGGTTGCAAATAATGTGCCTGACCTGCTGGAGGGCAAACTGAAGAGCTTGATGAAAAAGGATGTTTGGAGTACCTCTGCCAGGTTAAAGCTCCAGGTAAAGGAAGTGAATTGCTTTGGAACTGGTGGTGGCTTATGTAGTGCTGCTGTCATCAGAATCTGATGGTATATGATGAGCTGTTCAGCTAAAGGCACTTGCAGCTTTTGATTTTTATTCCCTTTATGTGCTAGACTCCCAGAATTGATGACTGGAGATCTAGAGAAATAGGAAAGAGAGAAAATGGGCCAGCAGGTTGGAGTCATTCACATTTGAGACCCAGGTAAGAGAGGGATATAAAGAAATGAGAATGCCTGGAGAGCAGGCATTCCCTCATTCCTTGCTATGCCTCCCCATCCAGCCACCTCTCCCTTTTTCCCTTTCTCTCCTCTGTCCCGTTCTGTGACCCCTTTTCTCTCTTCCTCCACCTCTGTCCTCTGGCCAGAAATTGGTTTTAGTTTTTCTCCTTCTTGGTCACTTCTTACAGATCTGACACATTATTTCTTGATCCCTTTGTACTCTTTTCCTTTTTTCTCTCTGTTTGCGTGTCCTGTACCTCGCCACTGTCCTCATCAATCCCTTTTAGTTCCTTTCCTTCTCCCCTGCTCCTACCCCAACCTCTTTATGCCCCGGTCCTGCACTCTCAGTTTTCTTGCTCCATCTCTCTCTTTTACTGACCATACCAAAGATGGTGAAAAGTACTTTTTTGCTCTGCTTGGTCATAGCCTTCACAAAAAAAAGGAAGCTTTAGACTCCCGCCCAGCTTGATGGCAAAGGTTTTGGGGGATTTTTTCACTTTTAACTGCCACCATTTTACCATGGTCACCCTTTCTTTTGCCATGGAAGGACAAAGCAGAGGTAAGAAACCATTGTGGTCTGCAACACAAGGTACATCTATGATGTGTCTGCACTTTTCCTAAGGTGCGTGTAGTATGGCCTTTAAAGATGACATTAAGAACGTGCGTAGTCTCCTCTGTTTTTTTCTATGAAAGGAAATCTCAACGTAAGGTCCGTTGTGGACCATGTTACACCTCTGCAAAGCTTCTTTTAGTTTTCTCTTCCTGAAAGAAGTGCCTGTGTGGTTACAGTTAAATGATAATGAGAAAATAGTTTTGCACTAAAAGAGGAAAGGAATGGTTTGTAAGAGTTCAGCTGTTCAGAAGAAACAGATGTTGTGTGATTTTCAAGTGCACACTGAAGTGGCTCATGTTCAGTTTATCATTGACCAACACCCTCAGCCTCTTCTCCGCAGGGCTGCTCTGAATCTCTTCTCTGCCCAACCTGTAGCTATGCTTGGGATTGCCCCAACGCAGGCGTAGGATCTTGCACTTGGCTTGGCTGAACTTCATGAGGTTGGCATTGGCCACCTCACAAGCATGTCAAGGTCCCTCTGGATGGCATTCCTTCCCTCCAGCGTACCCACCGAACCACACAGCTTGGTGTCATCCTCAAACTTGCTGAGGGCGCACTCAATCCCACTGTCCATGGCAGCCACAAAGATGTTGAACAAGACCGGTCCCAACACCGATCCCTGAGGGACACCACTCGTCACTGGCTTCCAGCCAGACACTGAGCCATTGACCACAACTCTTTGCTTGCAGCCATCCAGCCAGTTCTTTATCCACTGAGTGGTCCACCTATCAAATTGATGTCCCTTCAGTTTAGAGACAAGGATGTCGTGTGGGACAGTGTTGAACGCTTTGCACAAGTCCAGGTGGATGATGTCAGCAGCTCTACCCCTGTCCATCAGTTCCATAGCCCCATCGTAGAAGGCCACCAAATTGGTCAGGCAGGATTTCGCCCTAGTGAAGCCATGCTGGCTGTCACCAAGCACCTTGTTGTTTTTCATGTGCCTTAGCATGCCTTCCAGGAGAATCTGCTCCAAGATTTTGCCAGGCACAGAGGTGAGACTGACTGGTCTGTAGTTCCCTGAGTCATCCATTTTCTCTGTAGTTCCCTGAGTCATCCATTTTTCCCATCTTGAAAATGGGGGTTATATTTCCCTTTTTCCAGTTAGTTGTTGGAAACTTCAGCTGACTGCTGTGATTTTTCAAATATGTCACCTTTGTGCTGCACAGTTTCGTGAGCCAGATGCAGAGGATAGAACAAGAACTCACTGTAAAGGATTCACTGGCCACAAGCAAAGGTAGTTAGTCACTCAGTGAGGTTTGCAGTCTGTTGTTGCTCAGGATGTGCTGTGATCTGTTTGTCTCACTTTTTCATGTCTTAGCATGTGACACTTGCCTGCTACGTTGTGACTCCAGCTGAGACATACATGGGTTTCAGTCAGTTGCGACTAACTAAATGTGCCTTCCCCTTATCTGAGAATGTCTCATACTGCAGTGAGAACTGGAGAGTATGCTCCAGGCAGGTTGGCTCTGCCAGGGGACTGACAACCATGCTGCCCAAATTGAGGAAGGTTGTCCAGGAAAACACCTTCCGTATTTGCACTGTAAGTGCCTATCTTGATGGACTTCAACTAGATCTTAAAAATACAATATTTTTGTTTTATTGTTTTATTTTATTTTTAACCCAAATGAATGTGCCTGAAGTGGCTTTGGACCAAAGGTACGCAGTTCATCACTCTCAGAGCTTGTGGCTATTAGAAAGGAGACCAGCAGATGGAGGTGGGTAGCAGTGTCAGTCTTTCACTATATGGGTAGTAAATATGCTGGCAAAGATTAGGAAAATACTTCAGCACTGTGGAGCTTCATCACTCTTATTTCTACAAGGGTTAAATTCCCATTTCTGTCTGTCTGGTGCACATGGGATCTTGGTTCCTACATGCACTGAAAAATACACGATCAAGTTCTTGCAGCCACAGCAGGGGAGGTGAACATGGCAGTGGCAGGAACAGGGACATGCTCTTCTTTCATTCTTTGCTCTATCTGTACATTCTCTAACTTCTCTCTGCTGACTCCTCTTACTAATATGGCATGAGCTGGCAGAATGCATCCCAGTACCAGACATGTAAGCATCAGTTTTCCATCCTGACATCCTTCTTTCTCAGGGAGTCAAGGAAGCTTTTGGCATCTTCTGTGTAATTACTTCACAGCCCTTTGCAGGTTTTGCTGCTGGATCTCAAAGTTACTAAGTAGGGTTGAGATACACTGTGCTGGGCCTTTGGAAGTAGGATGCAGGCAACTCTTAGTGTATTGAGCAGATTGGTAGATCATGTGGAAAGGGAGAATTGGATAACCCCTGCACAAGTTGAGGCACGGTCTTGAATTTGCTTCAGTGGAAAACCAGTGGGTATTTACTGCCTGTAAAATACAAACTGACTTTATTAAATGCTCCTTATGAAAGGAACTGGCAATGGAGAAGGGAATTTGTTTATCACCTGCATGTAGAAACAGGGTTTACTGAAGGCACTTCTCATAATCAGAGATAATGGGAGAAAAACAGAACCAGGAGACCTAATGATAACATAAGGATCATCCAAGTGCCCTGGGATGAAATGTAGCAGCTGTTTTGACACTGCTGCTATGAAACAGTTTCAGACAGTAAGTGAAAAACACTGTATCCAGTAGGAATAGTCAGGGAAGGGAATTAGACAAAATATAATTATGGAGATGGAAAATGAGCCCAGTGATTGTGCTTAACATGTTTTCTTTTGCAAAACATGCTGAAAGATCTTCAAGGGAATAACCTGATTGAGCCACTGCACTTCCAGCAATGCTGCTTTTCCAGTTCAAGGAGGCAGGGGGAAAACACCATTTTCCAGCAATTGATGGAAAGGAACATACATCCTTTGTGAATTACTGTGAATGGATGAATTTCTGTCTTAACTAGGAACTGAACTGATGTCCTAGATGGAAAATCCCCTAATCTTAGAGGAGCCTAAGATACACAGCTGGATTACAAAACTGCAGCGGTGCGTGAATAACCCTACCTTTTCTTGTATTTTTAATTCGTATTGGATTATGTTTTGCAGAACAAAGTGGAACATGAAGTAACCTCTTGAAGCTTTCATATCGCAGTGAATTTCATTACAACCTTCTTGGTTTCTTATAATGACCCTGCCTAATGCTTGACTACATTTACTGTTGCCCTTGACCACTTTCAGCAATTGCCTGAAGATGTAAACACCTTCATATATCGATGCAAAGCCATTAGATTATGAAAACAGAGATCACTGCAAAGGGTACAATCAGCTGCTGGTCTCAGCTCTGAAAGCTCCATCCTCCATTAGTGAGTGTTCAGGGAAAGTTAACTTTCTTCTCTTCACAAGTTATCTGGGAGCCTATTTTTCCTTTAAGGATAGGCCAAATACAAGATATTAATGATGAAGTATGAAAGAACTGTGCCTATGTATAGGACAAGCAATCGGCGTTTGCCAGGGAGATACTTTCTGATGCGTTGTGGGGATGAGGGACAGGCAGTTGTTTTCATCAGCCAGCCACGCTGAGTGTTCCCAGCTTGATCCCCAGCAGTGAAGAGTTCTTTTGAATCTTGCATGTATGAAATCCAGATGCAAGCCATGATCTGGTGTTTATCAGTCAGCTTGGGACTGAGGAACTCTTCCCACTTCCCACTATACAGGTCTTCACTGTGCTTGTCACAGTTTCAGCCGCTTATCCTGTTAAAATTGATCCTTTGATAGCTCTTGAAAGTATAGAGTTGTGCTCAATGCTTGCTATTCTGCTATAGAACAGACATATTTGGTAATGATCAAAAAGCTGCTAGGAATGTCTAGAAGAGGACAAAACAATGAAACAGATACCATTATTCTCATAACAAAAGCAATGCTGGGGTAACACCTTTATTACCATGGTCCTGCCCCATGTTAGAAAAAAGCTATAAGATAGATAAGGTGAAGAAAGTGAGGACACCTGGTTTGTTTAATTGTTCTTTAGACAAAGTGTTCAGCTATCCTCTGATTCTAGAACAGAAGATAGGAAATGAAGCTAGAAAATACTAGATCTAAAACAGACAAAAGTGGTGTCAAAAATTGCTTTCATGCACTGCATGGTGAAGCCATAATGAGATGAGAAGTTTAAATAGATTCAAAAATTGATTCAGCATATCCATGAAAGAAAAATCCACCAAAGGATTTTTAGCACAACAGTACCATTTTTGGCTACAAATGAACTACGCTGGAGAAGAATAGTTGAATACAAATGAAGAACGCTGGAGAGTGAGAGCATTCTCAAGGAGTACAGTGATGAGTTCATTGCATTCTCATACTCCCTGCTGTTCATCCACTTTTGGCCAACAAGACACTGAGCCATTGGTCTGACCTAGTACAACAGCTATTTATGTTCTTATGATGCTAAAGCTAAGCAAACCTTCTTCCGTGTCTTCCTAGGTTGTTACAAATCTACTCATTGCATTATCTTTACTCAGGTTGTAAGAGAGAGGAGACAACCTGTCGTTTGATCCCACCCTGTTACTTCAGACACAAATCAGGCATGAGCTGGAAACTTGAGCTCAAAGACTGAACTTCCTTTCTTTCTTTCTCCACTTTCCCTCCATTGAGTCCTGTTTACCTGATCACACACTGCTCAAATTGTGCCCCCAGCATAGACTATGAAAAAACACATGGGTCTGCAAGTTTTGCCTCATTAGAGGCAAGCATTAAGTAAGCACGGGTAAGCAGATAGCCAATTAACTGAATAGTTGTTAAGATTCCAGCTATAAAAGATATATCGCTTTTCAGCTTCTCAGTTTTGTTGGGTTACCTGTGTTTGTCTGAGAATCAAAACAAATCCCTCTGCAACACCCCGACACATTTAAAGATGTCAAATAATCACTGCAAGTGTTACAGCAGCAGGGGCAGGAAAAAGAAAACAAGTAGCCTGTGATTTTTATGGGCTCCTTTATCACATCTGTGCCTAAAATAAATCACCAAAATAAAGGTTTTAATTCCACCTTACAGCAGTTTGTTGAGTTTATGGCTGATGGTGAAGCTTTACAAGTGTTTAATATTGCATTGCTGCAAGGAAGGAAGTGCTGAGGACAGATGTTTTCAAAGACTGATAATAGGATAGATAATAAATTACTGCAATGTAAAGACAAACTCTCAACACCATAGACTTACTGCTCTTATTTATGGACCAAAAATATCTTAATACATTCAATAACAAGTTGGCAGCAGTGTCTGGCTGGTGCTGCAATAGGCAGAGATACAGCGTACCAACCAGTTGTCAGTCCTCTGTTCATCCAGGCATAGTTCTGTACATTCAGTATGGACCAGCTGGGACAAGCAGGGATTCCAAGCAGCCTCTATGGTATGAAGCATGCCGCTTCTCACAGTCACCTTCCTGCACACTGGCTATTTTCCGCCTGAGAGGGGGAGTACGAATTCTTCTGGCAGCAGCTTTGTTTTGGTCCGTACCACCTGGGCACATTCCTCAGCATGCCTCTGGCAGCTGCCAGCACTACACACTGCTCAATTTGCTCTCTGCCCCATAGGGATTTTCTGATTTTTCTGATTTTCTTGTTTCTTCCCAGGAAAGCATAAGTGAACCTGAGGGAGAAGAAGGTGAGGAGAACACCCCTCCGTGAGCACTGGTTTGGAGCATGAAGTTTAACTTAGTTTAACTACACAACATTTGACTTCAGCTCAACACACTTTTGCAAAGACCTGTGAATATTACCAAACAACAACAGAGGCTGCAAGCAAGTGAAAGGCTTATTAAATCTCCTCTTCAGTTTAGGAAACAGAAACTTTCTGGGAGACATTTAACAAGCATGGGGAAAAAATACATTAGGAGCAACCAAAGCATCCTCCTTTTATGCCAGGTTCATTGCTTTTCTGTTGCTTCTTCACTTTCATAAAGCAGCTTCTATCACAAGAAAAAACAGGCGGAAAGGCTAAAAGTGCTGTTTCCAGGAGAAAATGTTTCCATATTGCAAGCCTGTAATGTCACCTCATCTTACCATGTTAAACAGTTGAACCCACAATGCTATTTTAATTCAAGCCTATTGATAACGTTGGTAAAGGAGGAGGAAAACAGCAGCTACAATCTGAAAATAGCACTGTGAATACCTTTGTTTCACACCTGATGAAAACAGATGAAAATGAAAGCATATTAAATCATGGTGTATGTATGAGGTGACTGTATGTGTCACATGTGCATGCTGTATTCAGCCTGAATGTAAGAGTGTTGACTGGAGAGACACTTGGTTATCTAAAGCTGGCACAGTCCTCTACACAGTTTATCATATGGTAACTCTGTGGTCACTGATCCTGGTTATTAGATCTCAGAATTTAGCCAGCATATTAGACAACCAGCTATTTGAGACCTCCCCTGATGATTTCTAACTGAGGGACAAAGAGGGCTCATGCCCTAACTCATGGAGAATAATGCATGGCTCAAACCAGTACCAGGAAAAAGCTTAGCAAGACAAAGGGGAATATTCCAGCTCCACAAACAGCTATTAGCCAAGCAGACAGCAGGAAATAAGAAATAGTTGCTGTTGCCTATTTTAACTGATGTGGTATTTCTCATGCTCAGGAGGGAGGCTGGAAGCAGGCATTGCAAAGCCATCATTGTCACAGCCTTCATTTGTTAATGAAGTTTTTATGTGTTTGCTTTGTTGAAAAGGCNAAGAGGGCTCATGCCCTAACTCATGGAGAATAATACATGGCTCAAACCAGTACCAGGAAAAAGCTTAGCAAGACAAAGGGGAAATTCCAGCTCCACAAACAGCTATTAGCCAAGCAGACAGCAGGAAATAAGAAATAGTTGCTGTTGCCTATTTTAACTGATGTGGTATTTCTCATGCTCAGGAGGGAGGCTGGAAGCAGGCATTGCAAAGCCATCATTGTCACAGCCTTCATTTGTTAATGAAGTTTTTATGTGTTTGCTTTGTTGAAAAGGCACAAATTAATAATTTCTACCTTTTGCCCCTCTCCTCAAAAGTTTTCAGACAAACTGGCCTTTTTCAATAGAAATCCTTTATAGCTGAAGTGTCATGAGTAGCTGTTACTGTGAATAGAGGCCTGAGAGTCCAGGCCATAGAAACAACACAAAGTGTCATCCCAAAGGCTGTTACAGTCTTGAATGGAGTTTGATGTCCACCTCAGGCACCAATGTGCAGGGGCTGGAAAAGTAGTGTTACCTCCCTGTTTAAATAATTCTGCTCTGGAATGGAGGTAGCCAAGGAGAGGGGTTTCCCAGAATTTCTTACCAGCATCTTGTCTAATACAAGCAACTAAGGGTCTTACCAGTCCCTTTGCAGGAAGAAGATAATTCATATGTGTATTCAGTATTTTCTGTGCATCTTGCAAATATATTGAGAGGAACCTAAATTTTCTCTTGATACCTGTACTAAAGAGAATTGATCTGGAAAGCAAGATTTAAAAATGTCTCAATTCATACAGTGCGATTTATTTTTCCCCCTTTTGCCTGAGGAACTTTAAAGCCAAATGCCTGATTATACTTCTCCCAAAGGGGAAGTAATACAGCATCGGTGGAGTCACTCCCAGTCACAGCTACCAACCTAGCTTGAATGTCTCATGCTGGGTACTCAGAGCTCACTCTTAAGCCATAGATTGTTTTAATATTTAAAAAATATTTGGGCAGTTTGCTATCTGCCTAAAGACTGTGCTCCAATTTATCATTATTAATGCCATTATTAATTGGTACGTAATACACTGAGGCAGACTGCACATACATGCAAAGCAGAAAGTAAAGAAGGAAGGAATCAGTGTCCTCTTGGCTCTTTGGTTTGCTACTTAAACACTGATGACAGTTCTACTTTGGCCACACACCTCATCATTTAGCTTATAAATTAATGGTTTCCATTGTAATCTTGCTGGGTCTTAGCACAGGTGTAGGAAAGTCTTATGCTCAAGCTGAGCAGTAAATAACTGAGCTAGCAATCATGAGAACTAATGTCAACATTTCCATGGACATTTCATAGTGCTATGTTGAACCAAGGCATGAGATCTCTATTCTTTTATTAGCTTTCCTGAGAGAGATATGATTGTTAATATTCATCTTCTTCTGATAGGATTTGGCTTCAGAGACTCCATGGGAACCAGCCACAATAGAATAATAAAATAACAGTAAATTGCTTGTGGCAGAAATTGTATATAAAGTTCCTCTAATACATTCAGTCTCTGGACAGCAACAAGAACATGATAACTGAATTTGACTTTTAACAGGATTTTGATGATTGATGAAGCAAATACAACCTTTAAAACAAAAACTTCTCCCTCCCCCCATCATGTCTGAACTGTCATTAGAGAAATCTGGTCCACGTCTTTCATGAATTATTAGGAGAATATGATGAAATATTCTCTATTTATATATTGCCTTTCTCAGTGTTCCCATTTGCCACAAGCCCCGCCAACTCAGCTTATTTTGTTCTGGCATTATTAAAACTACTATTCCCATTGCAAAGGCTTCCAAGGGAGATAATAATAACAGATTCTGTCAGTTCCTGGGGTGATTAATATTCCTGTCTTCAAGAAGCACTGTATAATTTAGAGAGAGCATATTGCTTGGCTCATATGCTATTCTTCATGATCTGTGATGAGTGTATTGTGATCTGCCATTATTGCATTACTGTTTACACAGCTTGAGATGCCTCATAAAGCAGTTAGGAATGACTCAAAATTCATATAGATTCAGATCTGGGAAATGAGAAAACCTGACACAAAGATCTTCAGGCTGTTTGTCCCTCTTCATCTCCCATGTCACATCCCCACTAACTGTTGCTGTTACCCTTTCCCTGCCTGGGATGCAGATGGCAGCTGT
This sequence comes from Agapornis roseicollis, assembly GCA_002631895.1. Taxonomy (NCBI): domain Eukaryota; kingdom Metazoa; phylum Chordata; class Aves; order Psittaciformes; family Psittacidae; genus Agapornis; species Agapornis roseicollis. The sequence goes on from NDXB01010438.1 coordinate 21,361, forward strand.
GTTTCTGTATGTACGTCCAGAGAACCCATCCTTGCAAGGATGATCACAGACAATCTTCTGTCTCGAAAGCATCAAGGGCTCCTTAGAGTTGTTTTCTATATAAATACCATACTGTGTCTGTGAGGAGCTGCTACGCTATTTTGAGACAAGTCACTTCAACTCCTTGGCAAGAACTGTCTAGGAGGAATCAAGGTAAATTTTTGTTTTCATGGAAATAGCCATAATCTGGATCTCCCCAGGAAGCCTGGTGATCAAGTCTCATTTGTGTAATACAGACGTGGGTGAAGTTATCTTTATTTTGAACACAAGCTGTTCATGGAGTGTATTCCTGAACACTCAATGAAAGTTACATTTTAATTTATACAGCTTATATACAGCATGTGGGCTCAACAGCAAGTTGCCATAGAATCATAGAATAGTTAGGCTTGGAAAGGACCTTAAGATCATCCAGTTCCAACCCCCCTGCCATAAGCAGGGACACCTCACCACCCAAGGCTTCATCCAACCTGGCCTTGAACACCGCCAGGGATGGAGCACTCACAACCTCCCTGGGCAACCCATTCCAGCGCCTCACCACCCTAACAGTGTATGGCAAACCCAAGGGCAAATCTTGCTTTCACAAGGTCTATGCTATAAATGATGGACATAAGTATCTGATTTTCCAGTCTGGTCTAAAACTAGAAATCAAAAATGTCTAGGAAGATTTGTCTTTTCAACATCAAAGCCAGTTGATGGCTCCTATGCATTTAGTGCATATGTTGCAAATTATTTAGATCACCTTGTTTCTGAAGTGGTTTCCCCCAGAGATCTTTATGGAAGTAGTCAAACTTTGCTGACATGATGGGGTCAAAGCTGCATGGGAAAGGAGTTGGGGAATCTGGAAGGATGAGTGGATTGCCATTCACTGACATGCTGGATGCAGATGTTGGAGCAACAGAAATAACATCCTAATGACTGAAGAACTCACTAATTCTCTCGCTCGGATACACACCCCTATAGACAAGTGTAGGAATGCAAGCAAGGTAACTTCCCCTCTAACCCTGGAGCAGAATGCAAGCTGTGACCTCTGGGTCTGTAGAATACGCAGCAGTGGAGAGGGGGCAGGAGTGCATCATGTACTGTCAGAGCAGTCGTGACAGAGGACAGGGCTGGTGGTGTGAGAATATGTGGGAAATTAGAGACCACCTCCTCCAGTCCCCAGAGTTCTATTATAACACTGAGGAAACCTTGGGGTAGAATGCAGCTGCTGCTCCCAGGGTGGGATGTAGCTGCTGTATCCATCTACCTGGTGATAGTTCCCCAGGCAACCTTGGCATATGCCAAGAGAAACTCACCAGAGGGTGGAGCAGAGTGGCCAGGCTGTTACAGTCCCTGCAGGAGCGGGAGGATGGAGGCATCATGTCCTGGTAAGCCACACAGCAGCTGCCAAACAAGGAAACTAGACTTGTATTTGTAAAAGCAAAGCAAGAGGATTTTACACCCATCAGTAACAAAGTGTGTGTGACTGGAGCCACTCCAGCTCCACAGGCATGGAGGTGGAAACTGAAACTTGTGTTACTGTGGAGAAGCCTGGAAAGATCTACAATGGCCTCCTACAAGGTCAAGGTGAACAACACTAACAAACAACTGATAGTGGGAGAAGAGGCTTTGCCCTTGTGTAGGCAGATTAGCAAACAAAGCTAAGGAATTTTTAATCAGGGAGACTATCCTTGAAGCTTGGTAGGTCCTGGGAGCACATGGACTTTATCAACACATGGCTTCACACACCAGCAAAACATGCCTAGTGTGTGCTTCCAAAGGAAATGATGTAACCTCATGGAAATCTGGTGACCATGCCATACATGGCAGGAAGGTTACAGGAAGTTACTAACCTTAATCAAATTATATAAATATGTGAAATTAGGAAAGGGAAAGCAGGGAAGAATCCATCCTAACTTCTGGGATCAGTCAATGGGATGAACCTGTCTTGTCCCCCATAGTGACACCCATTGGGTAAGAGCTTTATCTTCTGTGTGCTAGATGACTACCTCACAGTAGCTGTTATTAGTGATTATAGTGTGGTTGTATATCACTTCAGGCTTGTGTTTGCCAGAAGATGCCAGTATTAAACACTCCCTTAGACATAAACGGTTGACCAAGTCTGAGACTGGGATTGAATCCAGCCATACTCAGCCTCTCTAATACCTGAGGATCAGCTGGAAATCAAAGGGGATCCTTTCTGAACCTTGTAACTCAATGGGAGGATCTTCCCAATACATCTTGTGCACTGGCCTAAGGCGATCACCAATTCTGTGAAAGGTGGCTACAGAAATACTCTCTCTCTGTCTAGGATAGGGTGGCTGTACAAGGTACTCTCTAAGCCACGGAAGATGGCAAACCTACTTCCAACATGGATATAGGAGAGGTATTCAAACAACAGGTACTTGTTATTAATCCAGTGCAGAGCTACAAACACATTAAGGGAGTGGAACATCTCCCTTATGAGGAGAGGCTGAGGGAGCTGGGTCTCTTTAGCTTG
>NDXB01010439.1:10817-27196 GCA_002631895.1 Agapornis roseicollis
AAAAAAAAAAAAAAAAAAAGGAGTATTTCTGTGACAGCAAATATTTTCAAACCCACAAACCATATTGTATTAACTTAGAAGATAAATTGCCTATTTATGCCAGAAAATCTTCGGTTAAAACCTAAAGACTATAATTTCTTAAAAAATGCTGCACGTAGTTAGACATTTAAATTAGGAGATAAATGTCTGACAGAGTACATTCAAATCACTAATTAAATTGTGCATACATGTAATTGATATCTACTGCAATACAGTAACAGCAGGAGAAAACTTTCTAGATTAGTGCAATCAATGGAATTGTATTACTCGGGAATAATTTTCTGAAACAATTATGGTATTTCCTCTACACACACCAAACATGGGCACCAAAGAGTTTGCGATGTCACGTTGCTTTGTTATACTGGCCAGATTGCCAAAAACCTAAATATTTTGAAAATAATTCCATCCAATTCTGAGTCTTCAGACCACGTAGCACCAAAGAAAATATTAACTCCTAGGAAAAAAAAATCCAAATTCTTTAAATAGACACTCAACTTCTTAAAGAAAAACAGTTTCTGTGGCTTAGAGTATCGTGTAGCTGCTGGTAAGTGGGGGAAGATGAAATAACGGAGAGGTCAGATCATGACTGTTATTCAGAAGAGAGAATATTTAGCTGTAAATTTCTCAATTTCAATGTGAAAAGAAACAAGTGTTACTGCATTTACACCTGCTCAAATACTTCTATTTATCTTTGACTTGTATTATTAATTTCCAGTGTCACATCAAAATTGCAAAAACCGAATTATAGCAGATCTTTTTTATGCAATTTTTACTTGTCAAATCGAATGATGTGGAGCTACAGTAAAGTCCAAAGAACTGCCACAAAAATGGTTGAGGAACTGGAGCCTCTCTCCTATGATGTAAGTCTGAGAGAGCTGGGATTGCTCAACCTAGAGTAGAGAACGCTCAGGAGGACTTTCAATATATATACACCCTTGAAGGAACGATGCATAGTGGACAGAGCCAGGCTCTTTTCAGCGGACCAGAGGCAATGGGGCACAAACTGAAACGCAGAAGGTTCCCTCTGAACGTCAGGAAACACTTACTTTAACTGTGAAGTTAACCAAGCACCAGCACTGATTAGCCAGAGTGGTTGTCAGTCTTCCTCCTTAGAGATGCTTAGAAGCCATCTGGACATGGGCCTGAGCAACCAGCTCTGTGTGAACCTGCTTGAGCGGAGGGGGTGAACCAGATGGTCTCCATAGGTCCTTCCTTACCCCAACTGTTCAGCAATTCTGAGTTATTAAAATAGAGCAGAACTGAAAACTGAAGTCAATAAAGAGGCTGATGTCTACATGAACTAGGCATATATTTTGAAACTGGCTCCTTATACTGAAATGATACCATTTTCATTATCATAGATAGTCCATTATTTGTGTTCCAGATAACAGACTAAAATTCCAGTTCAGGGTCTTGGATACTTTTCCTCTGAAATAATTATTACCTGTCTTTCTCTTTATGTTCTTCTGTAATTCCTGTTACTGACAGAGCTAAGTTTTATGAACTCTTTTCCAGATCTTCATTGTTATTTAAAAGAAAAAGCAACCAGTGTCATAATCTTTTGTCATAACTTGAATGCTTTTGGCAGGAGCATCACAATCTTCCTCAGAGAAAACTTTTCACTTAGTTCTAGGATTCTTGCAACTGTAGTTTTCAGTTCATGGTTTTAACAGACTACAGAAATTTCTGCATGGTATGCAAAGTTCCAGGACATAATTCTGTGAGAAGCAGTAAAACTATATGAAAAAAACCTGTCCATACAGCAATGTATGGTGGCTTTGGCATGAAACTTAAGGATGTGCTTTGATATCAGGTTTTCAGTTTTAGTCAACTGCTTGATCTAGTCTTTAGAAGGTTAAAACCAGCCTGGACAAGTATTTAGAAACAAGACAATAAAAAAATTGATCTGAACATCTTCAAAAATATTTTTATTGAATATAAAGATATATTCACCTTCATATCAGTAGATCTACTTGTATCAATGTACCTACCTAAAAGCACTTAACAATTCTTAGTAATTAGGCCTTCCTAATTAGGAGAAAAAAGAATTGTAAATTTTGAAGGCAAAAAATAGAACAATAGTTCTGGAGGTGAAACTGTTATATTTTTGTCATTCATTTTCTCACAAAAGGTATCTATTTACAACTATAGTTACATATTCTGGGAAATTATAAGTGATATATATTTCTTTAGTGCCCATCAGCAATATCCAAACTAGAAATACAGGATTTTATTTTAAACAGGGATGGCAAAAGTTTAAATCTATTTTAGCCTTCTAGATATTTAATATTTCTTTCATTTGGGTGACCTTTTTTTTCCTTGAGAAAGCAATTATCTATTCCTGAGAATGCCTACCAGTCACCTTCACCTTCAAAGAACATTTTGGAATAGCTACTGTGAGCAGTTCATTGGAGTGTAGCTCTAATTATAATGATAGTGATCTTCCCTGCAGAGACCAACATTTCAGAAGTGGATTGCTGTTGTAGAAGTGGCCCGTTGGGCACTGCTGAACTGCTTTCAGTGTCACTCAGATATGTATGCTTTTTCATAAACAATGTCTTTCTCTTCAGGCTCACAGACTTAATGGTCCCATTTCAGAAAACCAAGGAGGTACTATTTAAACTCACACTTATACCTATTAAATGATTACATGATTAAATTTAAATGTGTAATTAAGCACTTTGTGAATTGGATGTGATACATTCAGGAAGGAGGGAGGTGGTGCGCATTGGTTTATGATTCTGGAAAGTATGTGCATATTATGCATCACAAAAAATATATGTTATTTAAGAAATAGATTTCCTTTTCTAAGTTCCAAGGCATTCTGGAAATGTGCTAGTTAGCACTAAAGAAGAATTACCCAAAATACCAAGCTATTGTCTCCTGTATAATTCTGAGCAGCACGCCTGCATATACATTCTTAATTAACCAATAGTACATTGTAGTGTCAGTATAAGCAAAGGTGTGGTTTTTAAAAGCAAGTAAAGTTTCTGTTAATCCAATATGGTTAAATAGCAGTAACTCAGCTGATACAGAACATATGAATCCCATCTGTGTCACTGCAACTTTTGCCAATAAACAGAATAGTTGAATTTTCAGCCCATGTTACTAAACAACTAGAGACAGGACAAAATGGAGTAAGACTTCCTTTACACTTATTTCATGTTTATTTTCTCAGATTATTATTTTTTTATTAGAACCATGATTAGTTACAGTCACTACTGGAATCAGCATGCCTAAAAGAAAGCTTTCTGCAGGGATAAACCATGTGACAACAGAACTTGTAACATTTTAAAGTGTCTTCCATGGATTTAGTAAATAATAAAAGAATAATATAATAATTACAAAAGGTGAAGAGAATAAAATATTTTGAATATTATGTCTGGGTTTTCTTTCTTACCATGTCAAATCAATGCTAACCTAAAGACGGTTTAGTCAATAAAACAAAACTAACCAGAACTGCACTTACATAACAATAACATGGTAACATTGGACAGAGTGCCACATTTTGCAACCAGGATTGAAAAATAAAGATACAGAAATAAATTAAAATGCTGTAATGTTTCTGGAATATGGGCATTTCTGGTGAAGATGGGGGGAAGGAGCATTTGCCCATTACCTTTACATTGATTGACCCAAGCCAGTGGTATCAACCTTAATTTGACAAGCATTAAAGGCTTAGACATACCCTCAAGTTACCATAATTTAACAAGTTACTGCCTGTAAGCTGAACTGCAGTGGATCTGTATGTGTGCTCTTGAAAATACAAGGCATTGTGACTTATCTTGAAACTCCTTCATATTGAAAGAAGTTTAAAAGATGTTTATGTTCACTCAAAAGTAAAAAGACAGCACCTCTACCTAATCCCCAGTAAGCAAAATAATCTATTATGTTTAAACATGATGTGTGCATATAATTCAGAAAGTCAGCAGACTGCCTCCCTTCTCCTGATCTTTCAAGTAGGAGGTAAGAAACTTTATTAAACATTACTGTTGGAGACTGTGGTAAACACTGGAGAAAGAGAGTCTCCCAACATCTGTAACAGGACAGCCATTTGCGTGCATGGCCTACACCCAAAAGTTCATCATGTCAAACCACATTTTTCAAATGTGCTCCAAGTGCTGACTTTAAAGCCTTTAGTCTCTAAGTTAGTGCCCTACAACTTTTTTGTTTCATTTTACTGGGTTTGTTATTTTTTTAATAAATAAAACCCTAGGGAAGAAAATGACTATTCAAGTATTTATCTATTGTTTGGAAATGCTGAGAAATGTGCTTATAAATTAAAATCTCTGGAATTTGATTTATTCATTTCCAAGACCATTTCTCTTGCACTGCATATTTTCACAAATTCCAACTGCTGAATGCCTTTTATGTTTAAAATGTTAGAACAATTACACTGTGTATATAAGTTTAAAATATATATAAACTCCACAGTACTGGATACACAGCACTATGTAAGTCATAGTCAGCCTCTGCAACACATTTTTTCTTTTAGTAATTAAAAGAGGTAAATTCTTGGTACTACTGTGGTCATCTAAACAGAACTGATTTACAGGCACAAAAGTTACACTGTTTTATACACAAAACTTTCACCTTTGAGAACTGTGTAGATATTTAAAAATACTACTACAGGAGAATAAAGCCTCAGATCACCGGTACCCACAAATAACCTGCAAAAAGACCCACCAGTTTAAGCAAAAAATCAGAGGAAATGAGATAAAATCTGTGTCACTGCTGAACTACAAATACTCCCTTGCTCCTAATATAACATAAATGGTTATTACTATGAAAAGGCAGTATGTATCTCCTCCATAAATCTGAAATACTCAGCATGATCTGGTGGCACAAACTATATACTGCTGTTAACATGACTCCAATAGTGCCAGCAATTACCCTTCTGACCTTCGCTTCTAGCAGCTTGCTTTACACCCCTGACAGTTGCTGGTGTCTAATACCTGTTTTGCACAAAATGCAATTTGTTTTTCAGGTGTTTTCATGTATTAAGTCAGTATCACAATTTGTGTCAGAACACGTGAGATTGCTAGATAGAGCAGAAACCCCACTTCCTCCTTCACTTCTTACTCTTACTTTTAGCCGAACTATTTTACAAACATGTTCTGTGAAAAAGAACGTAGTATTTTAGGATAGTCTCTTGTTCAAATCCAACTATAGGAAGTATCTATCCCTTCTAATGCTTTACCTTCTATCCCAATTATTTCTCTCTGTCCTGGTTCAGTTGTGGTAAAACCCAGGGAGTAGAGCAAAAGCTTGCATGGTGACTGCAAGCCTGTATCCTGTATTTGTTAATGCAAACTTTGATAAACATCACTAACAGTCTGTGCTGCACGTTTTCAAGAGTGACGGTTTTCTCTTGCTTTAAAACTGTTTTGTGAAGATAATAACTGTACTCAGCTACCTTATTTCTGTCTGCAAACTGGATACTTGTTTTCTCATCAGAATCACAAGGTATCTTCTCCTAATTTTCAGTCACAAAGTTTTTATAACTTTAGACAGTAGAGGTTGTATATTCAAATAAAAATATATGACTGATGCATTACAAAGCTTACTACATTTGAATAACAAATTATGTGCAGGGTCATTTGCTTATCTTGCTTAAAAAGGAAGTTTCTGAATTGGCCCAAGCAACCTATCTAGTCCACAAAACTACATGTTACAGCAGCCATAAAGATTCTGATGAAATTTTAGCACCCCTCCCTTGTTGCTTTCTGGTCTACAATTAAAATACAAAATAACTGGGTAAGGAAATGAAATCCTGATGGTTAGAGACATCTCCGCTCTTCAAAATCTCTCTCATGTATATACATTTTTTGTTACTAAATATGAAAAAATGAGGAAAAAAAAAAAAAAAAAAAAAAAAAAAAAATTTTTATGTATAAAAANGCTTTCTGGTCTACAATTAAAATACAAAATAACTGGGTAAGGAAATGAAATCCTGATGGTTAGAGACATCTCCGCTCTTCAAAATCTCTCTCATGTATATACATTTTTTGTTACTAAATATGAAAAAATGAGGAAAAAAAAAAAAAAAAGGCTAAGAAAGTTCTTTTAGCTATTAGAAATCCCATGCAGAAAAAGGCTACTTCTGAGATGAGACTAATAAAAAGTCAGTACTGAAAAAGATCTGGGAATACATGTGTGTGTTCACATACATTCTGACACCAACAGAGTTTATTAAAGTAAATTTTAAAGATATTTTTTCTGAATCAAGGAAACAAATATAGGAGAAATAAAATAAAGAAGTCCACAACTTTCAGATAAGTTTTTGAATATAGTGATCAATGCACTTGTAAAATTGATGGCAGTATATTTTAGTATCAATTTTGAATGTCATTTGGCACAGGTCTTAAGTACATAAAATTAAGCCCTAAAAATCTGTAAAAGTAAATCCAAGTTCTCTATCTGGGAAACTAGGGGCCCATATTAGATCATATAATTCCTATAAATTGTAACGGAAAAGCTAAACAAAGACTAGAATCTGAAATACCTGTCACACTGTGCCTCACCATGCCCACCCTGCTGAGATGTCCCTGCCAAGATGTAGAAACCTGGAAAATGATTCTAACCTTGTTCTTCCCATAACTTACTCAGAGTGGCAGAGAGGAGCTTCCAGCTTTTAAAAATCTCCAGAGAACAAAAATCTATGATCTTGTTTTAAGATTGAGAGGGAAGAAATCATGAGCATGGCTTGTAACACCTTCCAGATGCAGCTCTTGAAAAAGGAAGTAACAATGGGGTTTCTGCCTTTTGCTTAAGAGACCTTGTCAAAAAGCATGAGACAGAAGTTCAACTGCCTCCTCTGCTACCTCCATGGAGACTGTTTTACCCACTAGGCTATCAGGTGAGCTCAGTAAATCTTATTACTTCTCTCAATTAAATTTGCCCATTCGCAAAGCTTCAGCAAAGGTATTAAGGATCCCTCTTTGCACAGCCAAGAGTCACATGAAATGCAGAATGCAACAAAATTAAATAAATCATACTCAGGCTTGCCCACCACTGTTTTCCTCCTTACAATTACATTAAAATATCACTAATTTAGATTAAATTCTGCAGGCAAGGCAACTACTTCTGAATGTGGAGGTGTGGTTGGGGTTTTTGTGGAGTTTGGGTGGTTTTTTGGTTTTGTTTTTGGATTTGGTTTTTTTGGAGGGGAAGGGCAGTGGTTGGCAAGGATTGGTGGGGGTTTTGCCTTTGTTTTATTTTGGTTTTTGTTTTTTTTTTTTTTATTTAAACATAGCCTTTCCACAATACATCTATACTGTAGAAAACTGTGTTTATGTAATGAAAACTATTTCATAATATCTACACACAGCTGAGCTGAATTGCCATTCTGAATCGAGGTGGAAATTAAGAGTTGCATAACCAACCCTGCTAGCATTTTCAAACTTTTTAACATGCAACTTTGCAATCTCAGCACCTTTAAAAAATGCTATTTTGGGGTAAGTAATCTGAAACACATGAGATTAAATATATATTTTCATAATTGTCTAATATATAGCCTTAACACCTTTAGAAGCTGGACATTTACCACCAGCTTACATTAATACTGTAAACATTGAAGTAAATTATATGATTTACTTCAAAGAAAACTACCTACTGTGCAATAGTGAGCATGCACATGGAAACTGTAGTACAGATGAAAAAGCTATAGCTTTGAAGTCAGAAATAATGATAGCATATAAATCCCAGGTTTTAATTCCCCACTTAAAGCTCTGGGGATAAAGTCAAGCCACACAGAACAAAAGGCTGCTGCATACAAGATCTTTCCTTTGTTATATTACTTAATCTGAAACATAAAGTCTCCCCTCTTTAAGAAAAGTCACCAGGACTTAGTCATAGAATACTGAAGACACTTTGAAAGGTTACCATTGAGAAGTCAAGCTCTATTGGTGAGATTCATCTGATGAAAGCAAACATCTGCTTCTAAGGGAATCACCTGAACTTTCTCTACCACAGTTGAGAGGAGAAAGGATCTTTTAGGGTGCAATTAATCTGATCTGTTGTAAACACCTCCCTTGATCATTCCACTCCACTAAATACAGAGTGAGCCCTAAAGTCATCAGCTTACAGATGTAGCTACTATAGAGAGCCACAATCATGGAAAAATCATAGTCTGGTTTTGTCAACTAAAGACACAGGGGTTTAGACACTTTTGACAATTTGGACTTCAATTTCTCTGTTTTAGTTCATTAACTGTGTAGCAGACACAATAAATTTTACGTCACTTCTGTTGTAAAGATACAAGTCACAAAAAACTGCAAAATTAGTAACAACTGCTTTAGAGTAGCAGAACCACTGAAAAGCTCAGTGGTAAGTAGTAACTCACATTCTGCACAGAATATAAAATAGCATGTAGCAAATAATGCCAGACATAGAATTATAGGTTTTGCCTATCTCAACCTGTAAATGAAAAAAGGTGCAGTGGGAAATAACATACGCAACAATGTAAATAAAATGTGCATCAGAGTGACTAGATGTGAAAGAATCTAATTATGGCTTCAGAACCCAGTTCTGGCACATTTGAACTATAGCAAGTTTTCTTCGAATGGAGGCTTCCATCTGTAAGAAATATTTCATCAAATAATCAGAAAAAATTTTTAAATTTATTTGGTTTTATTTATATAATGGGAGTGTAAAAAAAAATAAAATAACATCTACACTCTGATTTTCCTCCTTAAAGTTAATTAAAAAAACAAAACAAAACAAAAAAACAGAGGAAGTTCAGGCTTTAGGAAGACAGACAATCATTCAATGTTGAATTTGCAGTTTTCATCTAACCTGATACTGATATCTAGATGAAACTAACTTCAGAAGTCTGAAGGTCTAATGATGAAGTCAGAGCTACTCACCCTAGGCTCTCTTCCTAAAACAGAACTAGAAATAGAAAGCTCCTGAGAAGTGATTAAACTGAAAAAGCTTGAAAGACTGCTTAGTGTTAGTCATTTGAAGCTTACCTTATCTGGCTTGCCTAAATTCTTGAGGTTCCTAATTCTCTCCACTGATTATCAGTGGGTGTTTGGGCTGACAACTTCAGTGTTAAGCATTAACTTCTATATGCCTAAATTAGTGTGCATTAATTCCATCCTAGATTTCCACATGCAAATATAGTAACTGTGAATTACATTCAGTAGTATGCACATACAATTATACCACTGCACTTAAATGAAACTTTATTAAAATTGGTGGATACAGCCCTTTATTTAAGAAAGCTACTACAAAAAAGATAATAATTTTAAGAAGCAGTCACAGTCTCAAGGGCACATGTCACTGCCCAAAATAACACCTGAGATCCCTCTCTGGTCTTTCTTGAAGAGAAAGTCAGCAGCTCACTGCTTTAGCACTAGTGAACCAGAGTGAGAATGCTGAAGCCTAACACCTGAACAATTAAAGGTGAACAAAGTAGAGGACAACAACTGTAAGGATACAAGTGATCAGTAGGAACATTATGTCATACTTCTATAAGGTTGTTTCCAGCTCATGAGGTGTTAATTTATATGAATCTTTACCGCAAAGGCCCTTAGTGCACAACTCCTGTTTCTAAGCATATTACATCTTATCACATTTCTGATACATTTCAGTCCTCCAGGTAATTCCAGTTCTCTGGAGAGATATTTCAGTTTTCTTTTGCTTGACAATGATTTTCTTAATATAGAGTTGGCAATATGGAAATTTTCAGCCCTAGATGGATTCCCTGTGTTTTACTAAATTTCCTTAAAACAAGAAATCTAACAGAAACACAACTGAAGTATTTTGCATTTGTTTAGCAGTATTTTATACTCATATGGCAGTCACAACTTGTACTCTCTGTAACCAAAAGCCATAGCAGTCAGCATGTATTTAAACCAAAGGGACCAAAACTTAGTGCTGTTGACGTGGTGCTAATGCAATCATTCCCAGAATTAGCTGAGTGATAATGAGAGATAAATTTAAGTAGTATTTTCATTCTATATATTCATATATTTAAAATAGTGTAATGCTTTTGTAATTAGAAAATGTCTAAATGTAAGAAAAAATACTCAAAAGCTGTACGTACTACTTTATCTTTTTTTTTTTCCAGATTACCCCTAAACAGAGTAAAGTAAAAACTAACTGAAGAAAAAAGATGTTTTGCAGCTTTACTGCAATGTATGCAATATTGGAATAGTTTTGATCAACTTAATGGCCAAGTTAAATAAGAACCTTACAAACCCACTCCACACAACAAACAGGTAATTGCTTATAGCCACTGCAATATTGGGCTAAAAGACTAGCCACATTAGCAAGTACACATCATAAAAAAAACCCATAGGAAATAGTACTTATTCAATACAGGTCAATGATTAGCCCCTTCTCTGTAACTCAGGAATTTTGAGTTCACTTTAATCTAGTGTAATTGAGCTAACCAGCTCTTACATTGAAAAGTAATGATTAAGTTAAATTTCTTGCAGACATTCTGTACCTAAAACAAACATGCAGTATGCCTCTGGCAAAGAAGGATACTAATTATAGGATTGACTCATAAGATGAAAGGCTGTACAAGTTACTACTAGAAACAAAAGTATGGTAAACTAGTTTGAAAAACCATATTGAAATTCCCATATGCCACAGTTAAGATGAGAATTTCATTTTCTAACTGTACTTAACAGCTCAAAGAAATAAAATATGCTTCCAAACGGCTTGTTCACATTTTAGATGAATAAACTGAAAGTGAATACTGCAATTGCAAAATTCATCATTCTATACACTAAGGAATTTTTTAACTTAATAAAGAAGTGAAATATCTACAGTGAATTTTTACTAAAATCATGAAAAATTAAGCATTTTGGTCACACTCAGGTTTCTTTTGTTATATAAAACATGCTCTTAATATGGATATTTAAGGATTTATTACATTGTCAGGCAATGAACCCCTAATTTCACTCTTAATGCAACAATTCATTCCCTGATTTAAAAGGAATCGTAAAAGAAACACATCACTAGGGCTCCAGACATCTGTGGGGATGGATATGCAAGTTCAAAAGTAATTCTGTATTTCAAACTGAAGCTTTCACTGGGATTAGCAAATAGGGTTACCAGCAGTGAGTTGGAACAAAGATATGAAATCTGCACTGTGTGTTACTGTGTACCGATTCAATATAACCTACCTTCTAAATGCCAGAAGGGCACCACTTATGTAAACTCCTATTAACAGTTGCATGCACTTGTGATTGAATTCATGAAATAAATGACTTTTTCTCTTTTTAAAGCCACAAATTAATTTTCCATTTTAATCTCAAGCTGTGTATTTTCCATCACATGGTATCAAGCAACAAATCATGTATTTTCAAAAAGATTTACCTTGGAATACTGTTTTCTTTCCAAAATTCACTAGTACATACTTTTGTGGATAAAGACAGATTACAAATAATTAATGTGATTCTCATGCTGAAACTAGAAAGCCAATGCCTTTCAGTGCAATTCAGCTTGGTCAAATATCACCTCACCTCCAACCATCTACTTAAAACAACTGGATTATGATCATACGATTTTATATGTTAAAATTTCAGGTATTATAATCAAATTATTGAAATAAACATCACCGTTCTTAATTTATTCTATGATTTCCATTTGCATGATGGAAGCCATTTAAATTACATCTGCTCACTCTGAAAAATGTTTTCATTGCTAACAGCTGTCTAAGTAGGGACTAAGTAGCTAATACGAATTTTCTAGATGTTAGATCAGATGACTTTTATTTAAAATTGCAAACTTCTAGTATTCAGATTTTCCTTCCCCTCTCGAAAAAAAAAACCACCAGAAAACCCAAAAAAACCCAACCCCAAAAAACAACCAAAAAAAAAAAAACCAAAACAAAAACAAAAAAAAAAAAAAACCCAAACAAAACAAAAAAAAAAAAAAACCCAAACAAAACAAAAAAAAAAAAAAACCCAAACAAAACAAAAAAAAAAAAAAACCCAAACAAAACAAAAAAAAAAAAAAACCCAAACAAAACAAAAAAAAAAAAAAACCCAAACAAAACAAAAAAAAAAAAAAACCCAAACAAAACAAAAAAAAAAAAAAACCCAAACAAAACAAAAAAAAAAAAAAACCCAAACAAAACAAAAAAAAAAAAAAACAAAACCAAACCAAAACAAAATAAAAAAAAAAAAACCAACCAAACAAACAAAAAAACCACCAACCACCCAAAAAAACCCTAACAAAACAAAACCAAGGACTTTCAAGAGGCCCAGATGTTACCATTTGTTCTACATTATTTTCTTTTCTGGAGATTTTCTGCTGTCAACGAGTGTGTAGACACTTATGCTACAGCCTTTTCAGGAAGTACACTAATATAGTTCCTTGTTCACTACTAGATCACTTGTTTTTGCAATATCAGAAAACTCCTTGTCTATGGTCTCTGTTACCTTGTCAGCATGGATTGAAATTAGTCATCAGGATCAAAAGGATTTTTTTAAAAGGGATAATAAGTGACATCAGCATTGCATATACTGTGCTCACTTAGGAAACCAAACTGAAGACAAAACAATTCTAATCTTATCATGTATCTTAAGAGGTTTGCAATAACACCTGCATTTACAATTCCAAAATTATTTTTAGCAGCCACAAATGACACCTGTCATACCTATGGGCCACTGGCAACATTTAGCAAGTCTCAAAGATGCAATACTTAGTTAAAAACAATTGAAGTCTAATTCTCTGTTCTTGGAAACCTGACCTTCAGTGGCCAGGAAGGAAAAAGGAGCTTTCCCTTGAAGAATGCTAAACTGTCATGAAGGAACATTCTTCCACAGATCCAGAGACTAGTATCATGCAGGTGTTAAAGAAATAAGCCACATGCTCAGTTATAACCACCAAACCCTCTGATATGTATTCTGTCAACAAACCCAATTCATCTCAATGCAGATATATCTATAACTTAAGTGATAGGGATGTGGAATGACCAGAAATGTTTGACTTTCAGCAAGAAAGCACTTCCTATTGATAGCCTCTTACAACCTCAGGAGTATCTGTGGGGGTCAATCAACTAAAAGGTGGGACACAAGTCCACCAATTCTGGAAGAGGAAACTTTATGGCAACATCCTATCTGTGTTAACATCGCAAGCTTGCACAAAGTAAAAGCAGGAAAGAACTGGAAAGGGTTATTCTGGTTTGGTATTTTTGCTGTGTTGGCACCTTCATTTGTCAGCTAGCAACTGAAGTAGTAATCTTCATGAGTCAGAATACATCAGAAAGACCATAAACTATGAACCCTTAAAAAGTACAAATGCCTTAATTGGCATGTTAGGATAAAATGAGTGTTCTACCTCCTTATTTATCACTTAGTAGCACCACCAGCATTTTGCATAAAATATGAATAAAGGAAAGAGTATTATTTTCAGACCCACATAAAAACCCTAACCTTTACTTTTGCCAGGACAAAGTGAGGTTACAAAATGGATGGTTTTTGCTATCAGTGTATCAGTTTGGGCTTCCTTCTTCCATTAAGCATCACCTCAATCAGACAGATTTCACATGCAAAAAATCTCTTCAATATGGAACTTTCCATTTATATTTTGATCCAGAGGAAAGTTTCACAATCCATCTCACACAGCCTTAATTATGACAACATGTGTGAAATCAAACTAAGAAACCACATTTTGCCAAAAGAAAAATTGTGTACTATAATTACCATATGTAATAAAGGGAAAGATATAACAGTTTAACAATTTCCTTGAAAAGTGACACATAGAAAGAGGGGATTCAAACACATTCTTCTGTAGAGCTTCCAGAAAGAAATGCTACCAAGAAATATGTATTAAATCCAAGTTTTGTTTGGCTTTGCACTGTTACTACAAAGTCTGTGTTAATGAACCATACACTGGATCTTGCATATGCCACAGAAATATTTATTAGTATCTCAGGGACATTTTGTGTTTTTACAGCTACTCAGAAAATCTTTTCATTTAAGAAGTACAAACACAATTACAATCAAGGAAACTAAAAAAGATAATAATTCTTCTGTATGAAAAGGTAAAATACCCACATTAGTTAATACAGGAGAAAAGTTTTTCTTAGTGATTCTTTAGTGCAGGTTCATTCCCTGATGTAGAGGATTACTCATTGTAGTGCATGAAGTGCATTAAACTTTTTCAGTTCAAGAAGTCTTATTTTAGAATGTATTCCTTATGCTACATTTGAATTTACAACTACCAAGTTTCATCCTGTTACTTATAAGCCAGTTTCTGGAAAACTGTGGTTACTTTCATTCCTGTTGATCATACTTTTTATTTGAGGGGGATGGGGAGATGGTAGAAAGAAAGAAAAAAAAAAACAAAACAAAAGAAAACAAAACCCAAAACCCAACAAAAAAACACAGAGGTAAACTTTGTGCCTATTTATGTTTTTCTTCCTGTTTTGGTATGCACTGATTTTTGCTAAACTTTGAAGAGCCTTTACAGGCTTTTTAAATTTCAATTGGATGCTATCAGCAGATCTCCTCTAGGATTTGCTGGTCAGCCTCAGTGCATCTAATAATACAAAGGTTGCAAGAAGTGAAACAGAGGTCTGCCCATTAGTTGAGATTAAGGAGCAAAATAACTGAAATAGGAAGTCTGACCCAGTCACCTGTACTTCACACACACACAAAGCAGGAAGTAAGGAGGAAAGTTCGATTGATTAGTCATATAATAATTTAAATGGAAATTTGCTAATTGCTTAAGCTTTACTTCAAAAATACAACTCAAATTCATAGAATGGTTTGGGTTGGAAGGGACCTTAAACTCTTAATTATTTGAAAAAAAATTCTACTCAATTAGATAATAGTCTATTGTTATATTTTCATCAGTGTATTGAAAAAACATAGACAGCAGATATGCTTTTTCCCTTTTTTTCAAAAGCTCCAAGTATTAAAATTGGAATCATCCTCATGGTTGCAGTCAGAATGGGAGAATTGTGAACAATGTAATTATCTTAAGATACCTAGAACAATTAAGCCATATTCAGACTTCTTAATATGATAAGGCATGAAACTAGGATTACAACTATGTACAGACCCTGCAGTGCTAAGGTTTGTACAGTGTAGGCTGCATACACAAGGCTGGAAACCTACCTGTGATGGGAACATATTTGTGATTTAAGAATCAAAGAGTAAACACAGGAAACCAACACACTGTTAGCTGTTAGTCAACATGACAAGGAAAAAGAAGTTATCAAGAAAAGTCTGTACACTTCAGTGTACAAAGAACTTCATAAGTGACTCCTTAAATTCCAATTCCATTACCTCTTGTATTGACTGTGATAATGAGGATTGTAATCTCCAATTAGGAACCTATTGAGGGCATGCAGCCCAGTCCATGCATATGCATTTACTTCCAGGGCAGTCATGGGAGAGCAGATGAACCACAATAATTTTGGCCTAATCTCAAATTGCAATGCTTTCAAGCCACCTGGCCCCACAATCAGTGGAATATCCCAGGAGACCACAGTCTGTGAATGGTTGTAGGTCCCTTGGGCTTTTAAGTGTTTACAGTTAGGTAGTTGTCAAGCAGGACAATTGGTGATGCAGTACTGCAGCCAGGATTCTGGGTCTGTTTGGATATTCAAGATCTAAGTACTCCTAAATACTTGACAAGGCTAACACTACCTATACTAAGCATACTTCTAAAGCATTCATTACTAGCCAAGTTCTTTTAGTTTGTAGCTTGAACTGAATTACTAGAAACTCACTTCGTGAAATAAAATTTCACTGTGTAAAGAAATCTGCTAGATTTGAGGTAGCAGGCACAAAATAAGTGACCCTATTCACTGTCACTATAAAAGCTTCAATGAAGATCAGGAAATATCGGTCATTGGAATTGCTGAAGTTGTTCAGGTTGCTATCTTTTTACTATGGACTCAAATGAGAAATCTTTCATAACACAGCAGACATGCTATACTGAGTACTTCTGTTCTACAGAAGTTAATAGTAAATCAATTCAATAGAACTGCCCTCACACCTACAGTTTTGCGGCACTAAGCTGTATTGCACACGATTAGAAATCTTTCTGATAAAACATTTTCCTCTTCAAAAAACAAAACTGCATGGAAAAAATATTTAAAGATAGTGCAAGAAAGTTGACAAAAGTCTGACAGTTTAGAATGACTGGAAACCCCAGGTGCTTTGGCTTCCAAATCCTGGTTCCTTTGGCTTACCATATCCTTGGTAAAGTATCTTTCTGCCTACACAGAAATTCTGCTGGGTTTGTAATTAGTACCTCCTTGCAATATCATTTCAACAATGTTAAGGTAAATTTTCTAATTTTCTTCTATTGAAAATATCTCTCCCTCCCCCCCCCCCCCCTCTCTTTTTTGGCATTTTTCTTCT
>NDXB01010439.1:42205-54296 GCA_002631895.1 Agapornis roseicollis
AAAAAAAAAAAACAAAAAACAACCCCCAAACAAAATCCTCATACACTCAATGTCAAATTATCTCAGTCATTCAACTGCTTCATACACTTTGCCAAGGACGTATGTTTATGTGAGGAAAAGGCTATAGAATTCATTAAAAAAACCCAAACAAATAAATCTAAACAAAAAATAAATAGAAGCAAACAAACAGGGGAAGCAGCTTTCACTCCCTTACTCATCAATGCTAAACTGTTGATACAATAACAAAGCTGGCCCTCATATGATAGCAATATATTGAGTACTTTATAAAAAAAAATAATCAACAAGTAATCGATGGATTTCAATTTTAAGCTACTGCAACGTTGAAATGGTGCTGTTGCTACAACTGATAGGGAATCAGAAAGGAAAAGTGAGAGGGTTTACTGTTTTTTCTTATTTTAAGGAAAAAATACATTAAAAACCTTCTTGAAAAAGAGAGCCCCACTAAACCGTGACAGCAAAGGCTGAAAAGAATAGTCTAGATTTGGAACTAGTTACATGAAATAAGGCTGGGTTGTTTAGGGTTTTTTGGTTGGTTGGTTAGTTGGTTGTTTTTGTTTGTTTGTTGGGGATTTTTTGCTTCATGCTATAGTGTCTGAAGTTGCTTATCTATGCAAACAGGAAGATCAATCCAATAGACTGAGCACTAATTTGTAACTCAAATGAAATTCTCATGATGGAATCATAGAATAGCCCAGGTCAGAAGAAACCTTGAAAAGACATCTGGTCCAACTTTTCATGGGACAGGGAGCTGAGATGAGATGGTCTAGCACCCTGTTCAATTGCATTCTGAAAAATTTCAGTGATGGAGACTCTACTATGTTCCTGGGGAAGTTGTTCCAGGGAACGATTGTTCTCATTGCAAATAATTTCTTTCTCATCTAGAGATCAAGTCTCTTTCCTGGTAGAACTCCCACCTATTGCACCTTGTCTTCTTCGTGTGGCACCTGGTGAAGAGAAAGACTCCATTCTCTTGCTCCACTCTGTGGCCTCCATCTACTCTGTTTCATCAAAAACTTCCAGCATTACCATAGGGAAGTTGATTTCTGTGCTAGTGTCTCATATATAAATTGAGAAAAGGCAACAGCATTTCCCTAAATTAGAAAGGTCCTATGAAACGTTCACACAGTACAGCCACAAAGGTCATATAAAGAACCCAAGTTAAGAGCTGTAAAAATAAATATGTACACAGATACCCACTCTGTACAGGTGGTATTTTGATCTGCACATTTATCCATCCTGTTGATGCAAGTCTGTGTTACATCTGAGTGTATCTGGCAGCATGGGAACTTACTGGACTGTCAGGACCTGATTTGATGAGGCTTTAACCATGCATTAAGTCACTTGTGAAGCCTGTGTTAAATTCTGATTAAAGTCTGATCTTCAGATGTCACTGTGCCTTCCCTTAATTGTAGGGACAACTAATAACTATTTACTTGACAGGGTTCTCTTTAAACCCACAATTAAAATCCTGCTGAAGTTTAAATAAAACCCACAGATACCACAATTAGGTAACAATGTATTAGTTTTGATTTCTGTAACATCACGTGCTCAGTTCAAATAAAGGCAAAAGGAAGAATATATGTGCAAAGTTGGTTCCGATCAATTCAGTGGCAAGGTATTTAATCATAGTACACATCTGTGCCACAGTATTTATCTTAATTTTTGTCTTGAGAACTCCAGTTTCTGTTTCGTGGTCTTTAGCCTACTAACTCTACTTGGCTTTTGAGAGGAACACAGTTCCTATTTTTCTAAGTCACTAATAACAAGAAAGAAATCTACAGATTTTGATAGTAACTAAGATGAAGTAGTTTTTCATAAAAAAGAGCAAAGAAAAAGTCATTGACATTGGACCTGTCAGCTTCAGCTTATTCACCAGTGTAAGTTCCACCTGAACTGAGATTTGAGGGAAGGAAATAGGGATGTATGCTTACATCAGCCATTCACACAGTCCACTGCTGCATGACCCCATAGTCTGCCTTCTGTAGCCAACAATATAGGTTGACTTTTTTGTTACTAACGTTAAGAGAAACCTGTCAGTCAATTGCTTGAAACACATTGAAGGGGAACCCAAACCAAAACCCCCACTGCTAACATTGCATTTTACTACATATTTAGACATACAGTCATAGAATAGTTAGGGTTGGAGAGGACCTTAAGATCATCTAGTACCAGCACCCCTGCCATGGGCAGGAACACATCACACTAAACCATGCCACACAAGGCTCTGTCTAACCTGGCCTTGAACACTGCCAGGGATGGAGCATTCACAACTTCCCTGGAAAACCCTGGAAAACCATTCCAGTGCCTCACCACCCTAACAGTAAAGAATTTCTTCCTTATATCCAATATAAACCTCTCCTGTTCAAGTTTGAACCTGTTACCCCTTCTCCTATCACTACAGTCCCTAATGAAAAGTCCCTCCGCAGCATCCCTATAGGCCCCCTTCAGATACTGGAAGGCTGCTATGAGGTCTCCAAGCAGCCTTCTCTTCCCCAGGCTGAACAGTCCCAACTTTCTCAGCCTGTTTTCGTATGGGAGATGCTCCAGTTCCCTGATCATCCTCATGGCCCTCCTCTGGACTTGTTCCAACAGTTCCATGTCCTTTTCATGTTGAGGACACCAGAACTGCACACAATACTCCACGAGAGCAGAGTAGAGGGGCAGGATCACCTCCTTTGACCTGCTGGTCACGCTCCTTTTGATGCAACACAGGATATGGTTGGCTTTCTGGGCTGCAATGCTCCCACATCCAACAACGTATCAAGTTTTATC
This sequence comes from Agapornis roseicollis, assembly GCA_002631895.1. Taxonomy (NCBI): domain Eukaryota; kingdom Metazoa; phylum Chordata; class Aves; order Psittaciformes; family Psittacidae; genus Agapornis; species Agapornis roseicollis. The sequence goes on from NDXB01010439.1 coordinate 44,999, forward strand.
CATGAGCGCTAAATGTTTCATAAGAAAACAGACACATTGTTAATAAGAAACTGTTACTGAACTACACCATAATGACATCATTGCTTTCTCGCATGTGAAAAACCCCATGCAAACAAAATTCCTCCTGTGCTGCAAATTACTTCAAGTATATCATTAAATCCCTTTTCCCTTTGCATTCTGACCTTTGACTTCCATACTTTGTTGCTTCAAGCTGTAGTTCAGCAAGATTACTTTCAACTGTATTTTAGTAACAGCCATAGCATCACATATTTTGCTTTGATTCACAGAAAAATTTACCTATATTTACAAAGGAAATTATGCTTCAACTCACATTTATGTTTGAGCAAAACCTTTAGTTATTTCAGTTCTAGTGTATTAGGAAAAAATTGTATTTGAGAGCCTATTTGTGCCACAGAGAAACAATTGCTTACACATTGATGTGTATTAAACATTCATGTTTTTCGAAAAAACTAGTCCTAAGAATCCAGACTATCAGATTGTAAACAAAAATAGTTGAAGTAAACCCATAATTTGAATAGTGTACTGTTGCAAACTATAACCTTCTTATTTTAGTTTAGCATTTCCTTATTAAATTGAAAGTGTAATTACTGAGGGCATTAGATTCCATGCTCTTGTTTTCTATTTGCCACCTAGATGAGTATGCTGTATCAATGAGTATAATACTCCTTTAGGACCACTTATAAAATGCCTTTATACATTAAAGTCCCTGGAAGCTTTCAGTACACAAATTTAAGGCCAGTCTGGAAAAAAAAAAAACAACAAAACTTCCAAACAAAATCACTTCCATACCATTAGTCATCTTCAAATCTCTACTTCAGCATTACTGTTTGTATGGCTAAACCTTAACTAATACTGCCCAAGATAGAAAGCAACCCTCACCAAGGCATGAAACCGAATGTTTCAGTTAACACACCAAACACTAGCTACAGGGGGTGGAGAGACAGGGAAAATGTGTCACTCAATTTCAGTAAATCTCTTCAAACCACACACAAACCACAATACTTAACTCGTGCTTTTTTTCAGAGCTGAATATAGTAAGAAATACAAAGCCACAAACTGAAAGCTTCTTTCCCCCTGTTGTTTAAATACACATACACACCAGACTTAGAAATGTTTCATGTTAAAAAATTTTCAAAAATGACACTGCAAATCCCCCCTTGGATCTATACAACATACTTGTCTACAAAAGCAACCCTGAAAATAAAATTGCACTCCTGTATAACACCCTAAATTCTACCTTTATCATTCTTTTTATGCTATCAATAAGAGTATCAAACAGAATTTGCCATTCTATATGCAAAGGGCAGGGCAGCTACTTGCCTTTTGCTTCATGGCCCCATCTATCAGGTATCAGCCACACTGCACAGCCATATCTGGGCCACAGTTCTACACTCAAGCAATGGGCAAGATGTAGGCATTGGAGCTGGACACTAAAGAAAGAGTCTTAAGGTTACACATGAGACTTCACAAGTCAGCTCACCATTCATAACAGCCTGCACTCTTTTTGCCTGACCATTTTCACACCTCTAGCATAACAATCCTGTTGCCCCAAAGCATCCAGTCTTCCCCATGATGCATAAATCATTCTGCCATCTCTCTCGCCTCCACTGATTGCATTAGCAAATCCCACCACATGTCTCCCTCCTGTTTCAGCACCTGGTCATATACAGCACTTACTCTCTCTGTGCTGAAAGCAAGTAAGATCCCCCTCATGTCTTTCTTTCAGACTTGCACTTTTGCTATAAATTTTGGCAAGTTAACTTTCTAGTTCTACTGAACCACAGTCCATAACCTCAGTTACCATTCATCTCCATTTATTAATATCTGCACTCCTAAAACACTTTGCCAATTCCAAAACTTTTAGGGGATTTTCTTCTGGAAGAGGTGCAGTTGTTCTAAAAGAAAAAACAAAACAAAACAAAACAACCCAAACAAACAAACAAACAAAACCAAAAACCAAAAAACCACAAACACAACCCCCCCCAAAAAAAAAAAACCCAAACAAACAAACAAACAAAACCAAAAACAAAAAAACCACAAACACAACCCCCCCCAAAAAAAAAAAACCCAAACAAACAAACAAACAAAACCAAAAACAAAAAAACCACAAACACAACCCCCCCCAAAAAAAAAAAACCCAAACAAACAAACAAACAAAAACCAAAAAAACCCCACAACCAAACAAAAAGCCACTGCATTTACATAGGACTCACAATAGCAAATATTCCTTCTCCATGATTCTAACAAAGACTTCTTACGTGCTTTCCACATATTACCATGTATTTTTCTGGCCTTAACTTTCTCAATTACTTCAAATGGCACAAAAATGGATTGCATTTATAGCATTTTTAACAAGTTGCAAAACAAAGAAATGAGCCTCACTTGAATCTAGCTACTGAAAGAGCTCCAGCCACTGAGCTGGTGAAAACAGATCATCTATCTCCCAGCCTTTCTAAGGAAGTATCTCAGTTCTCAAGTGAATCCAACTCTGCACTTTTGTGCTTATGCCCTTATTTTTCTTATAAACCATTCTGTTAAGACAAGTTGCTCTATAGAAAAGTATTTAAACATTATGTATCTCAACAATTAAATCTAAAATACAGAACAGATTCTGAAAGTCAGCACCAAGTCCTCACCCCCATCTCAGTGGTCTGTACCAATCCCTAGTTTGAAATACATTTTTCAGGTGCTCCTCTACACAGTGAAATTATTCAGTCTTAATTTCCTGTAGTTCCTGCCCCTCCTTTGTAGCACTAACTCACTTTTAAAGAAAATAAAAAAAATAACATTTTGATAGCCCATTCCCAGCTCCTTTAATGACATAGTCTACTCTATTAATGGCATCATCATTTTCTGAAATGAGCCTTTTATACAGAGAGAACTAGAAAACATGGTTCTTGAAAAACTGTAAAATGTTTAAACACCAAAATGGTAAAAAGTATTTCCATGTAAGTACAGATACCTATTAGTTTAACCACATATGTAAATGAAATAATTATAAATTCAGGAATGCATGATCTGCTTACCTTTGAGAGTTCCATTCCGGGTCCACACTGTTTGCAGAGGATACAGTTTCCAGTGTGGTCCCTAAATTCTTGCTCTCTACAATCTCCAGTCTCACAGATTACTCTACTTAGCTTAAAAAAAATAAAAGAAAAAATAGTAAACTCACCAAAAAATAACTAATCTATTATAAACATGTAATTTTTATGAACTTTATAGAATAAAAATAAATACATTTTTCTATCACAAAAATAAGACAGTGGCCTGAATTTTAAAGGGTCTCAGTATTCAGTGACTTGTAATGATTTTACAATTTTTAAAAGACCTGATTGATATTTGATACCTGTGGAATGCTAAAACACTAAATTGTTTGAACATGAGTTTAAATTCCTCGCCACAGCCATTTACTAAAGCTCCAATTTTCATGACAGTAAGCTACATCACATTATACTGCTGTGTTTCATTAATTTGTGAATTTTTAATTTTTCAATGATGTTATTACAAATGAATAAATTGCTAAATTGTGGTCCTTTAAATGTAAACATTTATAGAATTTAAAAGGTCACTCAAACTTTTTGGAAACTTAAAAAAAAAAATAGAAAAACCATGAAAACCCTGTTTGAATACTATTTATTCTAAATTTCACTATCACAATGTATCTGATGGGCTGTTCAAAGACATTTAAGTACATTACCTAACCAAACCAGAAACTGAGGTTATGAGAAATAACATAAGCAGTAATATCAGCCATGCAAGCTCTCATTATAATCACTGGAATCCTACATTAGCAAACATTATCAAACCCTGTGAGCTCCCTCAGTAGTACTACAAATTAAATGTCTAATACAGGCTTCCATCAGTGAAAGTGCTACTAAATTCTTATTCTGTGTATTTTCTGAAAGACCAAACCCTTTCTGATAGCTATGAAACATTAATTAACCTTAGTTCCAGAGCTTGTATCTGCAAGCCAGAGTTGAAGTATGTTTAGTAGGCAATGCTGTTGTGTGCTATGCTATGTTCTGCTATTCCAACTTTGGAATACTTCAAAGTGCTAAACTATGTGTGTAGCATACTGTATCTAGATATGGCCACCAAATATTGGCTAGAATTCCTTCCATCTCTCTGAAATGAAGCAGTATCACCTTCATATTGACCATATTTTCTCTCCTAGTTTAGTCCTTCTTCCATTAAGAGGCTTATAAGGTAATTTTTTTTAATTGCATGTGAAGAGCAGCAAGAAATCATGTAAATCAGTTGAGCAAGCTCACTTTTAAATAGATAAAATGTGTACATCATCATCTGCATATATCAGTTTAAGAATTCTAGTCTTAACATTAATGTGTAAAATAAAACACCTATATAATTTTTTCAACATACATCCTAGGGAAAAATAAATATCAATTTTTAACTTACCAAATATGCTAGTAAAATTATGAGCATCTTCAGTTTATCTTCTCCTTGTAATCCTTTAGCATCCATTTCTTACAATTAAACTTTTCTCCCTAGAAAAAAAACAAAACATAATATTTCGCAATGTTAAAATTGAAAAAGTCATATGATCCACAGTACTTTATGTCATTCAGCATGTCAAAATATGTAACTGTTAATGTTATTAAAATATTTCAGATGGATTACTGGAAGCTAAACAACAAATATATGCATTAAAGATCATGTTCTTTATTAGAAGACAAGGCAATATTCACAAAGTTTCTATACCTTTAATTCTCAAAAGAATAAGAGACTACTATCAGTCTAGATTAGAGAATGTCAGTATTTGTAAAACTAACTTCTAACATCCTTAATAAATTTATCTTGCTTGTTAGATACCCAACTAAACTAATGATCAACAGACAAAGATCAATTTCCTCAAATATGCCACATATCAGCCAAGACATAGCTGATCATGAGAATGTTCCTTCTGTGTTGCAGTGTGGAGCAGAATGGGTTTGCTTAGTGGCAAAGATAACCTCTTTTTCTTCATTCTGCAAAGAACTGGAGGCATACACAGGATCTGTTTCTACCAGTTACCTAAAGGATATTAACTTCTAAAGATGTGTTAACATGATTGTTTATGGTCTGGTTGGCAAAGACTATTTTAGAAGACATTCACAGAATCACAGAATCCTAAGGGTTGAAAGGGACCTTGAAAGATCATCTAGTCCAACCCCCCTGCGAGAGCAGGGTAACCTAAATTACATCACACAGGAACTTGTCCAGGCGAGCCTTGAATATCTCCAACATAGGAGACTCCACAACCCCCATGGGCAACCTGTTCCAGTGCTCTGTCACTCTCACAGTAAAGAAGTTTCTCCTGATGTTCATACAGAACCTCCTATGCTCCAGTTTACACCCATTGTCCCTTGTCCTATCACTGGACATCACTGAAAAGAACCTAGCTCCATCATCCTGACACTCACCCTGGACTCTTCCAAGCAATTCCCTGTCCTTCTTGAACTGAGGGCCCAGAACTGGGCGCAATATTCCAGATGCGGCCTCACCAAGGCAGAGTAGAGGGGGAGGAGAAACTCTCTTGACCTATGAACCACACCCTTTCTAATGCACCCTTGGATGCCATTGGCCTTCTTGGCCACAAGGGCACATTGCTGGCTCATGGTCGTCCTCCCATCCACCAGGACCCCCAGGTCCCTTTCCCCTTCACTACTTTCCAGCAGGTCAACCCCCAGCCTGTACTGGTCCATGGGGTTGTTCTTCCCCAGATGCAAGACTCTACACTTGCCCTTGTTGCTTAACCAAATCACATCCTACCTCAGACTATTTTTAATAATAATCTCAGAAGAAGACAACAGAACAGTCCATACAGCCTTGTCTGGTTTTTTTTTAAAANAGCAGGTCAACCCCCAGCCTGTACTGGTCCATGGGGTTGTTCTTCCCCAGATGCAAGACTCTACACTTGCCCTTGTTGCTTAACCAAATCACATCCTACCTCAGACTATTTTTAATAATAATCTCAGAAGAAGACAACAGAACAGTCCATACAGCCTTGTCTGGTTTTTTTTTAAAAAAAAAAAAACAACAAAACAAAACAAAGAAGGAAATATTTGAAACTGGTGTGGAAAGGAAGTTCTATTTTGGGATTACATTTCTTGGATTATTAAATCAATGAACTGCAATCCCACAATCATTAAAAATACTGCCTTTGGCCAACAAAATGTTTTTTTTTCTGTTTAATTACCTTTTGTTTATTTATTTGAGTCTTTGTATTAATTTCCAGTTTCTTACTTTTTGGTTTTTGTCAGTTACCTAGAAATGCAAGTGTAAATTCTAGTTCAGAAATCCAAACTATATAAAAACAATAACAAGAATAAATAAATTCACCTTACATGACAGGCTATTTGAATTTGATCCTAATTTGCATACCTTGTATGGCAGTAATATAATGTCATTGCTTTCAGCTAGATATGAAACGTAATACTTAAAATATTTCTGGCCTGCTTCAGAGCTTAAGGATTGATATTTAAATACAGTTTTAAAAGACAAAATATGTAATTGTTATCATTTAAGAGTATCATTTAGATGTTACCATTTAGAGAAGAGACTAACAAGTCCAAGGATGGAACCCAGGGTAGAAATATAATAGAGAAATATTAAGAACAAACACAAAATGCTTTATCATACGAAGCTATAACAAGCATAATATACTTCGAGATACGTACAACCAGAATGAGCATGAACTATAATTAGCATACAGTTTCACATTTTACTGCATGAATATCCTACTTAACAAATTCCAGTAAGAAGAAAGTATACTTCAGTGGCACTATTGATATTTTAAGGCAAATTGTATTTGGAAGTGTAAAAAGGGCTGCTAGGAAGAACAGAACAGGCAAAGAGGTGTGTCAGGCAGCAGTCTACAGGAAAATCAAGATTACATTTTTTATGGTAATTTCTCACTTAGTGATGGCAATGGTCTATGGGCCAATGACAATTATCAGATTATATGCATGGCAACATGGGTAAAAAAGAAGACATACCATCAAGTAATACAGATACATACAGGTAGAGTATTCAACATAGGCTGTTTTTTTTAGGGGGCTGAGGATGAGAGGGTATAGGAGGAGGGAAAATGGGAAATCTCAGAAAGAATACTGGATAACCCAAATACAATGATGTAAAAAATACTGTAGAACAAATGGGAGAGAAGAGTCAACAGATTAAAAAGTTATTAGGTACACAAGGTTGTCATGAGAAGATGACAGTGCTAAAGCTGCCAAAAAAAAAAAAATAAATATTTAAGTATATAAAAATAGAAATGTGTAAGAACTAAACTATTTCTGGTAATAGCAAAGGAAAAAAAAGTGGACAGAGACTATGAAAATGCTGTTAAGGGAACTCAGAAGTCCCAAGAAATGTTTCTCATCTATGTTTGGAAAGAAACAAGATGCATAATAGTGCACATTGTATAATATATCTTTTGTCAGAATTGTAACTGAAGATCTGCTAAGTAAGAACAGATTACACACAAGACAAATCAGGAGACTTTGCACCTCAGTAAACTTGAAAAAAATATCAAGAAAGACTTAAGCTTGCTGCTGTTTAATTTTTATACAATTTGGAAAGCTAAAGAAATTCAAGAATGGCAACATTATGAGGATTAAAATAGAACTAAGAGTAGTAATACAATAAACAACTCTACACAGTATTACAGAGAAGCAGTCCTGCAAAACAAGCTTGACTCGATTCAGAGAGGTCAAGACAATAAAGTTAAAAGTCTAAAAGCTAAATTTATATAGAATTATTAAATATCAATTCAAGTGAAATGAAAGGGAGTTGTGAGAAAACCCCCACTGACTTCATTTCATATAATGGCATTCAGTGTAAAAATTTAAATACTTAATATCCCTTTTTAATAGCTACATGAGGCAAAACTCTACATAACAGTGCCAGTGATATAAAGCTGTAAATGTAACTGAGTTGCTTAGAACTGCATGTCAAGTGATTATGCCAAGTCATCTGAATTTAGTCATCATATTTCTTAATATTAACTGTTAAAGAAATAAAACATAGCACATTTCTAATGCAATTATGACCATCCATTGGTATTACTACCAATTATGGTAGTATATAGTACTACCAAAATTTTAGAAATAGGATTATTCATAAGGTTAAAAGTATGGCTTATTTTAAAATTTCAGACTTAATTTTGCTTCCAAAACCAGATGTGACAGATATCAAAACAGTAATGTAGTATTATAATAATAATAGATTTTTATGCCACGTTCCAAGTAGAATTATCAATGCAAACAATATTAGCAAGGTGCATTAAGCGTAATGATCTAAAACATGGACCTGTGGCATAAACTAGTCTGTATTTTACTGAGAAGATCACCTGAAGTACTAAAAAAAATTAAAGAAAATTAAGAACAGCCTGAATAACTGCCCAGCAGATTCAGTACTTTTTATTAAAAATCAATATTGAAACAAACCTAATGATGTAATTTTTGTGTTTGCAATATTTTGGAGTTACAATTGAGTTAAATAATTAAATAAATAAATAAAACCAGACCCTACCAAGAAGGTTGTACAAAATAACAAGCATGTTCTGGCCATGCTGACAGCTCATATTTCAGTTTTGGAGTGGCCATATCCGTTATACAATGATCTTCTTATAGCATGTGCCTCAAAGACTTTCAGAACATAGAAAGCATATGGAGACACATGCTGTGTTAAAAACACATTTTTGTTGACTTAGGTGTGCAAATTTTATTGCACCTGTGAAATATTTTCGATTTAAAAGAAAATCTACAGTCTTCATGAAACTTGACAAATTCAACACCTTCAAACATCAGGAGTTCCAAAACCCAGAGTAAATTTCCAAAATCAAGTCTTTTAGAACTGGGGTTAAATGACCACAGACTTTTCCAACTCATCTAAACATTCTATTGAGCTTCAAATTTGTTGACTGATCATTATGTGTATGATGCAATCTCATAGCTTTAGGTCTATAATATGAGGTATCTTCTAGATAATTTGTCTTTTATAACCAACAGATCTTCCAAAATATACTTGCAGGTCTACGGGCCTTAAACTTCAGTACACTTCAGTAGGTTTAGTAGCACCAAAACATGTGCAAATCATTTTAGTAGATGTGTATGAATGCCTGTGGTACTGGACCATGCAATCATTGTGCATATTGTCTCTGTTCCTACCAAAGCCAAAAAAACCCGAAGAATATAAAGTGGCTATAACATGTAAGGAAGAAATTTAGTGGTGTACAATAAAAAAAAAAAATAAAACCACCACCACCACCAACAAA
>NDXB01010439.1:63274-109046 GCA_002631895.1 Agapornis roseicollis
AAAAAAAAAAAAAAAAAAGTATGTCAGCACAAGCCCAGACGAAACTCCAAATCCGGGAAAATAAAATTAACCATGCAGATCAAAGGCAGACGAGCACTGAGACCAAATGCCTGTAATCTGATCAGTGATCAGTTGCCGTACATCAAAGGCAGAGCTTTGGAGAGGAAAAAGAGCTCCTTTTCCAGCAGGTAGTCGGGCTTCTCAAACTCCGTCTTTCAGTGCTCGCGTTCTTTTGTTAGAAATCGATCACCAGCTCTCCCCCCGTTCCCCTCTTGTGCTGAGAGAATGCACACGGTTCTGAAATGCTCGGAGTTGAGTGGCTGGATCTGTAGCTTTTGAGTTCCCAAGCTGTGTTGTGGATTGTGTGCTGGAAGCTTTCCCCAGTGCCAGCGGGTTCCGCTTTATCCCTTTCATCTCGCTGAGCTGCAGATCCCATGACATCATTCAGTGCTGTGGGACTGGTTGGAGAGCTGTAACACAGCCTGGGGGGGAATGCAGCTACAGAGCAACAGGAGTTGGCACGATTTCTAATCAGGTTAGGCCATTGTAACAAACCCGAGGCGCACTTCAAAGTTTTCATTGCATTAAAGTTTCCTCCTGAGGAGGGAGAATAGTGTAACTATAAGGTTTTCTTAAAAAAAGATGCTTTAGCATTTTGTCTGCATTGGGAAGTTACAATTTTCCATAAAGTTCTTGAAGTCAGACATGCAGGTCTGCAGGTTTGCTAGGCAGCTGCAATATATGACAGAAAACTACTTTTGCTTGTCCCTTTGTTGAGGTTTGGAGAGGGGGAAATGGTATACTTTGTGCACTGGAATTGGTTTTCTGTGCTGGTGAAAACAAGCACAATAGAGCTTGCTCTTAGTCCCTGCCGCTTACTGTGTGGCCTTTTGTAAATCATTTTATTTGAGCCTGATTCATCTGTGGCTCATGATTCCTTTACGTAAATGAGCTGTAAAGCTGCCATAAGTAACTCACAGAAGCTTTTTAGTGTATTGGCATTTTTCAGCTGGGGCAGATTCGAAGCAGTCACCAGTGTGCTGTAGGAAGAGGCTTTGGAGGGAATAACAGCAAATTGCCAGATATTCCCTGTGCTGCTGCAGTTCACAGACCCCAGAATTGCTGGGGGGTTGTGTGCTACCCTAGGAAGTAGGGGAATTGTCTGGGCTGCTCTGACTTGCACTGTTTTGGGGCAGAGGAAATGCAAAAGAAATGTACAACTGCATTCCATTTTCTGCGATCTGAGGCAAACCTAGCTTTTGGTGCAGAGATTAATTTAGCCCCTTGTACTTCAGCTGTTAATAAACATGGAAATATCAAGGAGGACAGCTTTTACAACCATCAGCCATATTGGGTATGTCACTGAAGTTCTTACAAAGGAGATGCAGACTCCTTTATTGCAAGGAGTCACATGGAAAAGACAGTGGTGATGGGCACAAGTTACTCCTGTGGAGATTCTGATTGGACACATGAGGGAACTTTTTCACAATGAGAACAATCAGCCACTGGAATAATCTCCCCAGAGAAGTGGTGGATTCCCCAACATTGGACACTTAAGATTTGGCTGGACAGGGTGTTGGGACATCTAGTCTAGGTCATGCTTTGCCAAGAAAGGTTGGACCAGATGATCCCTGAGATCCCTTCCAACCTGGTATTCTAGGGTTCTATGATTCTTTTAAATATATACACCATACTTTGGCCATACCACACGTGCAGACGGAAGTGATACAAGCCTGTCAACTGGTAAACTCTTACAAATATTTGCACACTGAGTAAGAATTCATTTAAAAGGCAAAAGTAAAAAGAGGAAATACACTTGTCACGGTTGCCTTGAGCATTAAAACCAGAAGCAGTCAATCAGCAGATCATGGGTACTGGGTAGTCGAGTGCCAGAGCAATCAAGTAAATGCCTTGGTGAAATTTCTGATCCTGTGCCTTGTTTGCAGTCTGCAGCCTCCTCCCTTTGCCCGCCGCCCCCATCCGGCAGCCCCCGCTGCTGCCCGCCGCCTCCCTGCTGCCTCCGCCGGGCCGGGCGGTGTGCTCTGCTACGGGGCTGCTCCCCCGCACTCGGTAGGTTAGGGAGCCGTCTGCCGGCGAGACGAGGTACTGTGGGTAGCGTCAGGCCGGCAGCTATCGCTGTGCTTCGTGGAGATCGTAGTTAACACTTCCAGAAAGCTTTGGCATCTTGTAAGGGTGCCGTGTAATGAAACTTCGTTGCCGCTTAGGCACGGTTTAAATCCTGGTTTGGATCCTCTATACAGGCGAGCCTTTGGAGGATGTTCTGGTAGTTGAGATGGAGGAGAGATGTTGCGGGTATAAAGCAGTATCATGCAGGTAATGAACACAATTTTCAGGAATACACTGCTGGAAAAACAAACCATGAATTTCTCTCTTTCTCTAATTTCCACTTCACTATATTATAAATAAAAGGAAATTATTTAGGCTGCTTACTTCTATTTTAACTTTGTGCTCTTCTGACATATAACTTCCCCCTGCTCACTGGAAGATTTTTTGATAACAGTTCATTTGCTGCTTTCATGGTAGAATGGGAAATGCTTAGATTGAAATAAAATTCATGGGTGAGCTGTACAGAACTGAAATAACCCTTTTTTGTCCATTTCAAAGGTGCTTTTATTGAAGAACAATACTGTTCACAGAAAGCGCCTTTTAGTTCTCTGGATTTTAAGCAGATGCAAGTCCTGACAGTCTTTTAAGAGGTCTTTGATCTTTCTTTTGTACATCAGAAAACCAGAAGTGAATTGTTAACATTTTAGCTTTCTAAAGATTAAGCATTACATTTTGCATTTATGACACTATTTTTCGCTGTGAAACCTGGCAGCCTTAACAATACACTATTTCTTATTCTATGGCTTCCTCAAAATTTGATCAGATGTGTGTAACAGTAGTGGTTGTCTACGTAATTCAATGGTTTTCCAAAGGTTGGTAAGAATATTTTATCCTTCCGTAAAATGAGGATAATACATATATATTGTAGCTTGCATAGGGTACAGCACATAGTACCAGAGCCAGAAGTAAACTTATGTGACATGTAACTTGTCTTTTACACATCCTGATCATCATCTCACGCTTCCTATTGTAGTCACTAATCCAACAAAGCCTTCAAGCACAAGCGGTCAGATTAAAATCCATTAGACTACTCAGTAGAAGTTTGATTCTAATCACTGAAATTACTGGGGTAGGATCTGATCTGAAATTACAGAAGTTGGGTATCCAGTTTGTAGTCATTGTTCAGGCATCTAAAAACCTCTTCTAGAAGTAGTGCTTGTGATTCTTGTGTGAAACCAGGCAGAGAGCTGGCTCTGAAGTTCTTCAGAAGGAGATGCTGTCTTCCTAATTCATTCCTTAAACTTTCATATACTTTAGACAGAATCTTCTTTGAGAAACATCTAGTGGGTTTACCATTCTCTTTTTACCAGGTGAAGACTCCAAACTCTTAAGGAGGTCACTTAATTTTTCTCCTACAGGTTAGGCAAGAATCAGACAATGTTAGAGACCATTTTAGGAATTTTTAGGGAAACAGAACAAAGCACAAAGCTGCTATTCATGCCCGAAGTGCTTCATTGGATGAAAGCTATAAAAATTAGTCAGCTGACAGAAATTATAACTTTTTGAAGATGTTTCTTAGGTGTAACTAAATCTGAAGAAAAATTCTTGATGGAAGAAACAATCAAACCTATTAAACAATTGACAGTGGTTAATACAACCCTCTACCCACATTTAACAAGGCTCTTCTAGTATTCATGCTGTACCTAACATACTTGTATTCATACCCATCAAATTATTTACCATTTTGCTTTATACACATGCTATCTGCACTGCTTCACTGTACTACTTCTGTCATCTTTCCTGTGCTTTGGTCCAGAGGAGCTCCAACAGACGTTCAGAGACAAGGCCAAGAATCATCACAGGAAATGCAGTGCCACCATTATAGCCCCCTGACTGGCCATGCAACCATTGTTTGTGCTAACCATAGCCATTCTAAGTGTGGCATTGATATTGGATATCCTATTACAAATGTGACACCAGCAGCATCAGTGCAGTTTCAAGTTTTCATCATGTACATCTGCTGGGGCAGCTTTTCCCTGATGATCAGTAATGAGCTGCTGATTTATAGAAGTGGAAGACCATTTTCAGAGCCTTTGGAGCCTTAGTGGAAGGTCAGCACTGGCTCTGAAACAGCAGTTGTCAATCCAGACCCCAGCTGTAGTTTGAAGTGCTGGTGATCACCCAGTGGGATATTGTTCCATGGGACTTGTCAGTCCTGTGGTCAGGGAAGATGCTTTAGAACACACAAATCCATCCTTTTGCACAATCTGCATTGTAATCCTGTTGAAAGTTAACACCTTGTTTCTGCTTCATCATATGCATGTTGTTAGTCCAGATTGCTGATACCTGCTCCCACACTCTGCTAGAGTGCTTATGATAGTCACACGGTTCATAAGAACATCAACTACAGCACCTTTATTCAGAAAAATCAAGACCCTTTGGCATTTCCTGAAAGACTGGCTCACTGTTATCACAGAGTATGTCATCAGATTTGCCGTAATCTGCCACAATCTGCAGAGTCATTGCAGAACATCTTATTCTAGTTAACACTAGCTCTGAATGTAGCCCCAACAGTTTCTGACTTCCAGGGAAAAAGCCCTGTCTGCCATTTATATGTTCTACAATGACAGGTCTTTGACTTCATGACTTAGGAGGAGAAAACAGCTTTGGTTTGCCTGTCTTTGGTCCTGAATTTTTATTGCAGTTGCCTATGTTTTTTCCCCATGGCTCTTCATCGGAGTCAGCTTTGACTGGCTCCCTTAAGAGTACCTTAGGATCTAAACAAAATGGAGATTTTTGGTTCTTGTCTCACCAGGTGAATCATTCTAAGGGAAACCTCAAGGGCATTCCCTCATCTAGATAAAGTGGAAGGTTGGGAGTTTGGCTTTTGGGTTGTCCTCAAGGATAATGTAGATGCACCCTGTAGGAAGTACTAGTTATTCATCTGTGATTGAGAGTCATAAGTTGTGGTTTTATTCTGGTTCTATCACATGGGTATGACTGGAGGCAAGTTACTTTTTCTCACTGGATTAGATCATGGGTTATGTAATGAATAGCTAAAATTAAAACAAAGGAGCAATTGCAGTTTATGCCATATGGCCATCCAGTCATCTCCCCTGCCTTCCTCCCCCATCCAGTATATTTTCCTATCTCTTTAAAACTAATGTGAAGATAATTGTTTGTAATAATGTACCCGAGATAATACAGAACAATTCTGTATGAATTCCAAACCAAAATAATATGAGTCTGAAACTTCAAAAATTTATTTAGAATGAAGAATAATAAGAATAATAAGCATCCCTAGGGAAATAGTGTGCTTCTCACTTTACTGTTACTGGAGTTTCACAGCTCCTAACTGTCCTCACACACATCTGCAAAGTTAATCAAGAGTGTAAGAGTTGTGTCTTTGTAGTTGTTCTTTATTGTCTCATTAAATGAAAACAAAGTTTTTTCTTCTTCTACATTGAGTTTTTCACTTGTACTGAAATGATCCACTGTGATTTTCTACCTGTTGGGGTTGGTGAAGCTCTGCATCAGCATGCAAACTTTAATAACTTAGCATACTTTCCAGAGGTGCTGGTGAAGTTGTGTCAGTGAGCTGACTTCCCTCAAGGCTGTTGGAGCTTGATCAGCAATATTGTTCATGTAGCTCAAATGGCAAATTCGATAGACCCATGATTTTGTAATTTGTATTTCAGAAGCCAATGGATGTTTCTGAGACACTGTATTTTCAACCTACTTTAGGAAAAAAATATGTACATGGTAGTACACCCTTCTGTTCAAAACACTCCGTTATCCAGCTGATGTCTCAGCTAGGTTATGCCACATTTTGTTTGATGTTTCAAAAAACAGTATAAACCCCCTCAACAATCCAAATCTAAATATAACTGCTCTATAGAAGAAATAAAGAAAACAGAGTAAATGGGAAGGGAATGGAGAAACAAATCTGATACGTGAAATTAACAGATCGCGAGTAGAGATCGTAGCTGGCTGCCTGCCTAGTTGTTATCAAAACACATGTTTAGAAGTACTCCCTTAAGGCAACCCTAGCAAAACAATTTCTAAAAGATTATGAAGTTAGTTTCAACTAAAAAGAATGTTCTTATTTTATGCAAAAGTATGTTTATAAATATTTCTGTCTGATCATAGAGAGACTGCAGTCCCATGACCACACCTCTGTCTTCAAATATTTGCCCAGTTTTGCACTTTATTTTCACTTTGTAATTCAGAATTTTTCTGATTTGAATAACACACCCTCAATCTACCATAGATCTTATACTACTTCTCCCTTCCCCTTTTTTTCTGTTTCTGTCAATCTTAACTAGAAATGGCCTTCTTTTCCAATCTTTTGTTTTCACCTGCATGAAATCAGGAACAAGCTAAGAAAATGTTTATTTCCTTTTTTCTTTCAAATGTAAACTCTCATGTTGCCTATATCAAATCCTATACTCCAAAGTACACATACTACAAACAGAAATACAAGTTTCTATGCCGAGCAATTTCAGCTCCTTATGGAATGACTGAAAACTGTGGGTACTTATTTCTGCAGCAGTGAGAGCCTTTGTGATATTTTTGGAGATTCAGGTGATGATATAGTAACTGACTGTAGAGCAGCATTAGTGTAGGTTTTGGATGAACTTCACCTCATAGAGAAAAGAAAGTTTATTCAAAGAAAATAAAACCAAGAAGATAGACAGATTGTCAGCACTCTGAAATAGGCAGCTTTGATAAATAAGACTATCGTTAAGAAGACATCTGAACAAAATCAGTGTCTCGGAAGAAACAGCAACTAGGTGTAATCCCTAAGCAGTTGTCTGCAGCCCCAGTTGCAATACATCATTTTTTCACATACTCTGAAAGAGTTGACAGATTTGACTATTTTTCTTTCTTTTTTTTAAATTTTTTCCTGGTTACAGATGATAAACTATACTTTCCCCATATGATGTGAGTTTTATCCTACTGTCCATAAGAAATCTTCCATATTATCTACAGTCATAAAAATGCCAAAAGAATAAGGAAAAATATAAACAAAAGAGCATAAGCTATAAAATGGTTCAGGATCAGCTGATGCTTGCTGTTAGCTTTTTAAAAGCAGATGTTCTTCTTATTACATTCTTCTGGTTTTAGTCTGGAGTTCTGTATTTAGTTTGACACACATTTCCTAGCTCATTATTTGTAAAGCTTTCATATATTTTCCCTAGTAACATTATTGCACTTTTTCTCATCTTAAAACTCTTAAAGCTCTTCTAAAAAAACCAAAAAGCTATGAAAAAAAATAGTTTAAAACAATCTAAACCCAAGACACTATAAAGACAAAGTGAAGATGACTCAGGAAAAACAATCATGGGTTCTAATAATATCTTTAAAGTAACAATATAAATAATGAGAGGACAGCTTTAAGATTTGGTTGGAAAGGGTTATGAAGGTATAACAGGTTATTTTAATCAGGAAAATATTGTGGCAACAGTTTACCTTATGAAAGTTAACAAAAAAATTATAGTCAAGATTGGTAACTATCAACTAATACACATTAATTCCTTACTGAAATTCTCATGAAGAATCTTATGACAGTTTTCTCTGTGGAACATAACCTTGCACGACAAAGTGTTTTATTTCTTGACTTATTTTTGTGTGATGTGCTTGTTCTCTCTCAAAATGTTGAGCTATAGGAATGTGTCTGCATTATTTATATGATATATTCCAGCTTCTGACCTATTGGATGTACTTTGGTGTTCAACACATGCTTTTATCAAGGAATGAACTGAACTTTATTAAACAGCCAAAACCATCAGAAACATGATAATGCCCCTATTGTTCTAAAACTTAGCATCATGCTGTATGAAGCAATTCCTGCTTTTGTTTATTCTGGACCTGATGGACCTGGTGACTTGTTTCATTTGATACCTGCAAGTTCTTGTAATAAAATAAACAGGGAATATTTGTTCTATACCAATATTTTGGATTTTAAGTTTTCAATAAACTTTGCTTTTGCACCCTAGAAATCACTGTTATGAAACTACTGTCTTATTTGGAAGTTAGTATTAATATCTAGCAACTGAAAGGCTCCATGATCTATGAAACACTGCATCCCTGGTATGTTCCACAAGATCACAGCAAATGTCTGGACTAAGCATTATGCCCCATTGGACTCCTGCCCAATTGCCTGTTCATGCTGCAATGTTGATCTGAAAGAACATCATCTGGAAGCAACAGCCACAGGTAGGTGTAAAAAAATGGAGGTATCAAAGGGATCAGATTCAGAAGGATCAGAGTCCTGTGTGGGAAGTGTCAGTAGGTGGAAGATAGCAGCCTGGCAGCCGGCTGCAAAGGGAAAATCAGGTATCTGGGAGGCTGGAGATTTTGTAAGCAGGAGGTGTGTGGAGATGCAGCCTACAAGAGACCACAGAATGGGAATGAATCTACAGGGTAATGATGGGTTACTTACTGACATCACTATAATACCTTAGTAGCAAGTGTTTTCAACATATTTTAGGTGCCACTGCTATGGCTGTGTAACAGTTTGCAGCAACCACAACAGTTTTGCAGCAATACAGATCTTGTGTTCAGCTCTTCCTGAGCCTGCAGCATCTGGCCCCACACTGTCACTGCCTCTCTCCTCCAACCCAGAACTGAATGTTCCTTGCATAGCCGCCTTCCTCCTGCAGAAGATGGAGCAGAGGCTAGAAGCTCTCTGTGTTCTCACATGCTTTTCTCTGGCCTTCTCTGGAGCATACTGAAGCATTGCGTAGGGAACTTGTATGTTCTAGAAGGGGAGAGGATGATGAAACGTGGTGCTGTGAGACAGGAAAGCCAAAGGAGGGGAATGTAGGGAAGATCTCAAGGCTCTGAGAACAAGTCTTTGTAGCATCCACTGTCAGAAGTTATTTTCAATCAGACAGTCCCAGAATACCAGGTCGGAAGGGACCACAAGGGTCATCTGATTCAATCTTGATAGGAAAAAGCATGCCCTAGACTGAATGTCCCAGCATCCTGCCCAGCTAAACCTTAAAAGTGTCCAATGTTAGGGAGTCCACCACTTCCCTGGGGAGATTATTCCAGTGGCTGATTGTTCTCATTGTGAAAAATTTCCTCTTGTGTCCAGTAAGAATATCCCCAGGAGTACCCATTACCCCTCATCTTTTCCATGTAAAAAGGGAGTCTCCATCTTTGTAGCCACCCTTTAAATACTGGGACATGGTGATAAGGTCTTTCCTGAACCTTCTTTCCTCAAGGCTAACAAACATTTCTCTCAGCCTTTCCTCACACAGCAGGCTTCCCAGTCCTTGGATCATCTTTGCAGCCCTTCTCTGGACCCTCTCCAGCCTGTCCACATCTTTTTTGTATGGTGGGGACCAAAACTGAACACGGTATTCTGAAAGAAGAGGTCCTGATTTCTCCAGGAAACAAAAGTGGCTGTTCTGGAATGGCACTGATCATTAGTGCAAGGGATTTAGTAAGACTGAAAGACAACTTCAGGATACTTACTTGATACTGGTATCACTGAAAGATTCAAAAATTATCATTCATCACTACTACAGGAAAGACGTATATCAAAGGATCTCTGTCAATGGTTTGCTCTTATTTCCTGATGATAGAATCATAGAATCATAGAATAGTTAGGGGTGGAAAGGACCTTAAGATCATCTACCTCCAACCCCCCTGCCATGGGCAGGGACACCTCACACTAAACCATATCACCCAAGGCTTTGTCCAACCTGGCCTTGAACACTGCCAGGGATGGAGCATTCACAACTTCCCTGGGAAACCCATTCCAGTGTCTCACCACCCTTACAGTAAAGAACTTCTTTCTTATATCCAATCTAAACCTCTCCTGTTTAAGTTTGAACCTGTTACCCCTTCTCCTATCACTACAGTCCCTAATAAATAGTCCCTCCCCAGCATCCTTGTAGGCCCCTTCGGATACTGGAAGGCTGCTAGGAGGTTTCCATGCAGCCTTCTCTTCTCCAGGCTGAACAATCTCAACTTTCTTAGCCTGTCTTTGTATGGGAGATGCTCCAGTCCCCTGATCATCCTCGTGGCCCTCCTCTGGACTTGTTCCAACAGTTCCATGTTCTTTTTATGTTGAGGACACCAGAACTGCACACAATACTCCAGGTGAGGTCTCATGAGAGTGGAGTAGAGGGCCAGGATCACCTCCTTTGACCTGCTGGCCATGCTCCTTTTGATGCAGCCTAGGATACAGTTTGGCTTTCTGGGCTGTGAGCCATGATCTTTGCCATATTTAAGTGAAGAAAGCCTGCTATTTCATCAGCTTCTGTATGTCTATCCCCAGTATACTGCTTGTTTAGATAAGGAAAACTGAATCAAAC
The DNA here is from genome assembly GCA_002631895.1 of Agapornis roseicollis. Classification (NCBI taxonomy): domain Eukaryota; kingdom Metazoa; phylum Chordata; class Aves; order Psittaciformes; family Psittacidae; genus Agapornis; species Agapornis roseicollis. Next base: position 73,672 of record NDXB01010439.1, read on the forward strand.
CAGCTCTAAGTACCTGCTCTGCACAGCTATGCTGTACTCATGTTCTAGTAAACTGCAGCTACACTGACTTCTGCAGCCCTGGTTAGGCACTAGGCTTCCTACAGCTGTATCTTTTGGTCAGAGGTGCCAAACAGAATTGTGCCACTATTCAAGTTTCTTCACAGACTACTATGGAAAAGCCTGTTTAACCTTCTTTTTCACATGTGGGAAGGTGCTTGCAACATGCAACATCTTAAACTAAATGAAGCTCATAAGGCTGTGCCCAGTCTTACATTCACTCTTGGACCTGAGTTACAGCCATTGCCCAAGAGCAGCATTTTCTTGCAGTGTCTTCAGCAGGAGGCAATCAGGCCAGGAACAATGGGAAGAGCTTTGGCTTCCCCTCTGGAAGATGCAGTGAGTGGCTGATGGGAGAACATGCAGATTCTGGCGAACTTGGCATTATATTGACAACAGGTGCTGATTTTAATATCTGTGTAATCTCCTGTGCTAACCAGTAATCGGAAACATGTTTGCTGATACCAAGTTGTCAGACTACGTGCAAGCTGCTGTCAGTTCTGTCATGGTGAACAGGGCTGTCAAGTATTACCTGGAGATATTCTGATTGGAGAAAGAAAATCTGTGTTGCTGGGCATTTGTGAGGCAACTATTCCTGTGATTTATCCAGTCTGCATGAGCACTGCTGGTGAGCAAGTACCTGACTGGGAGAAAGTAACAACTAGAACAGCCAATTTGTATATGTGCTTTTTGTTTCCATTCCTAGCTCTACTTGTTAAATATAAGTAAATAATTAAAAAGAGGGAATGGTTATTCTCTAATTTTATGCCTCTTCATCAGCAACAAAAAAGAATGAACAAACACTGATAAGGATTCAATAACAGGACATCTGATACCTCTGAGACTTGTATATCTAAGGAGGAAGGGGGGATCTTACTACCTCCAGATAATGTACAGGACAACTGTTCATTGCTAATTCAGAGAGCCCAACCTATTTGCTAGTGCACTGCCTCACAAAGCTGTATGCTGTACCTGGCAGAAGATCTAATTACTCAGAGACTAGTTGCTTGATGGTGTTGGAATTTTGGCTGACTGAAAACAAAAAGGTTTTGTTCTGTAAACCCACCTGAATGGCATTGTGTCCAGTGCTGCTAATACTATTCATGCTGTTGGGGAAGGGCTTTAGTCAGTAGTGGGTTTAACATATTACTTGATGGCAGGTGTGGCTTCAAGAACCCTCAGGACTCTACTTATACCTGTAGGAGTGGAAGGTGCTTTCTGTGAAGAAGTAGAGGGCGAAATGGGATGGATGTATCAAATACTCATAATTTGAAGCATTGTTACATGATTTCAAATAAGCTCTTATTTCCTAGACATGTTGATCAGAGTGTGCAGACACAGGCCAAGAGCCATTCCATAGACACTTTAATTTCATGAAAGCTATATTTTCATGATGATAGCCCCCAAATTAGTTTAAGAACTAATGTCAGTGGAAGATGTTAAATAGCTGGAGAAGACCTCTAACACAGAGGAAGTGAGTGGGCAGAACGAGAGGTGAACATGAACGAACACATGCTGAAACCTGAACAAATATGGTAATAACCTGCTGTTAAGGGTTATACTGCTGTATTTATGTAAATGCACAGAGGTTTACAGGTTAGTGCTACATTTTCATGCAAGATTTGCAGCAGGCAACCTTGAAAAATATCTATAAGGCCTTAGTCTTACAGCTATTCAAAGAGAGGATTATGAATAATAAGTACTATACTAGAGACCCTACGTTTTGCAACATAAAATGAAAGATTCTGATGGTTTAATAATTTCTCAGGATCCTTACAGCTGTAAATAGCACTGTATGTTATTGGTAGTGTGATTCACTTCAGCATTTTCACAATACTAAAAGTTTATCTTTCAAGCAACTATGGAAAAGTGACTTTGTTTTCAGCAGTCCAGGGCTGGTGTGCCACGTAAATTAGCTCTGCATATCCTTCAGCCCTGGTAGTTCAGACCCAGTCAAAGCTTATGGCTGCCAGGCCAAGACCACACCAAGGTTTGTGGCTCCTTTACTGGGGAATGTTCCTTTGCCTGCATGTTCATGCTCAGCAGGAATGTCTTCATCCTTCTACCCCAAGCCACAATTTGTGCAGGGGCTCTGAGGTCCTGCCTGGTCCTGCCTAGATTGGCCAGTGTTGTCCCTGAGTTGTCGGGTAGGGGAGCATTGGGTGTCTTTGGTTTGGGCTGTTTAGTGGGGCAATGGTCTCCACTGAGTCAAGGAGCAGATGCTGCCTTTCATCCTGTAAAAAGGCAATATGCAGTATAGTATGTGCTGCTTGGTTCTTTACACCTAACAGATAGGGAACAGCATGTTAGACCACTAACATGCATTCTTTGAAAATCATGTTAATACTGTACACATCTTGGTATTTTGATATGCACAGCTTCAATGTGCCTCTTCCTCAGCACACATGCTTTGAAAATAGAAATACATGTTGGAATAAGAATGTATAGAAGGTGGCAAGTAACATTTTGGGAACTGGTAATCTCTCTGGTTTAAAAGGCTTTGATAGCTACCTTGTAATTAAGGATCTGCAAATAGCAGTTTACATCCCTGTTTCACAAGAAATACAGTTCTGTTCAAAGCTGTCCATTCATAGCATGATCTGATGACCCCAACTACTCTTTGCAGCTAGGCTCTTTCTCTTGTTGAAACAAATACTTTGAAAGACAAGGTATTGTGGATATGATTCATATTTGTCTGTCGTTATGCCTATTTCATCTTTGCCTTTTGTGACTAGTATTTGGTACTTCCAATAAGGGATTTAACTTAATCACTGCCTTCTACAGAAGCTCAGATTTAAACTCTAAATGCCATTTACTTCCCTTTAATTATAAAGGTACATCAGGTTAGTTTATAATTAAAGATAATGATAATGTTGTTTGATACCTTGTGGGAAAAAGTTTAATATTCCATGACCATGGAGCTGTAGAAAGGAGGGCAGCATAGGTGGCAGGGGTTTCATTTTTTATTTCTCTTCTGGAGTGGAAAACAAAGACAATAAACCCTCAGCAAATCTGGTCTGTAAACCAAACACAGGAAGACAGTAGTTACTGTAGATTCACTGCATGCAAGAGAAGAGAGGCAATACAGAAAAGCACAGTAATGAGTTCACACAGGTTTAGTGGCCCACCTTCAGGAGGTCACCACTCCACCTAGCTGCTTGTCTTTCCAATGGAGACAGCAGAAAAGGGACATCAGGAGGTTTGAGCTAGATCTACCTCTTGATGTAAGATGCTTATGAAAAATGGGTTATGAAGATGCTGGATTTGGCACAGAAGTGGCTGAGACTTTGTTGTAAGTCTCCTTCAAAGAATTCTTCTTTCAAAGAGGTGGAACAGACAGTTGCAGCTCCTAATTTTGTTACGCTGCCAGAGCTATCTGCTCAAGAAGTGCTTTGTCTGCACTCTTGAGTAGAAAGGGGCACTGCTGAATGACATCTTTGCATCCTCATGAGTGAAGTCAGTATCTACTCCAGACAAAAGTGTCTATGTGAGGAGGGCAGTTAATAAATTGGAGTTTTGTCAAGCTTGAATCTCCCTTGAAAAGATTGTTTCATGTCTGATATTTAAATATCATGAAATTTCCCAGTATCTTTGCTAATTATATCTTTATAGAAAGTAAGGAATAAAGAGAATGAGGGCCACTATAGTACTACTCATTACAGCTAATTATCACTATACTGAAAAATCAGTGTTAACTCCCCTCCCATATTAGTGAAAAATGTGAAAAAAACACCACAGACATTCCTGCTGTTTCAAACCATGGATTCTCAGCAATGTAGCTAGCTTGTATGTACCTCAGGAAGTTTTAAATTCCAACCCATAAAATATTGTGCATAGCAATAACTTCCCTTCCCTACTTAGTTAGAGGAGGATAAACATGAATTGGCAGTTTGCTGCTATTTCATCTCTTTTCTACTTCATATGTGTATGTATAAGCAGTAATCTCATTCAGAAGTTAATCCATCTTGATATAGTTCTTTTTACACTTGAAGTGTGATGACATATGTAAGAGACAACACAAGAATGAAAGAAAAGACGGTCTGTTACTCAGCTGTAAAGAATGAATAAATATCAGTCTCTTCTAGATGTGTGGGTTAAACATGTCATTTGCTGAACTTGTGGGATATACTGGAGACTGCATAACTTTTTCTGATTTTGAAAGACTTGATTATTAATTTTGTAAAAATATTGCTTCATGAGACATTGCAAATCTGTACAAAATTTGTTACAGCATTGTTTTATCTGCAGATGTTAGCTATTTTAGAAGCTAATAAAGTTTACAACTGAGATCACACTGGAAATCATATTTGTAATATTCTCTGTCTTGCTTTTTAAACATTTTTGACAGAGATGTGGCTGGTCCTTTGTGAATGTTTTCAGATAGGGGAAGTGGGGCCATCAGTCATAATTACCTACATTCTTTAAGTTCCCTGAATACAGGAAACAAGAAAAATACAATTGCATGCTGTCTGGAGAGAGAATGGGGAGGGCAAGGGAGCTCAAATAACACCTTATCTGGAAAGGTCAGAGCTTCTCCCTTGATGTGGGCTTGCCCCAACCAAATCAGCAAGGGAAATACTTTTGGGGATTCCTGTGAGGCTATGCAATAGGTCTGCCATCTTCAGTGCAGGAAAACTGCACTATAAGGAATAACAGCCCATGGACAAACCCTTTACAAAGTGAAAAGGTCTCTAATAATATGACAAGTTATGCTTATGCATATGCTGCCCCTGGGAGGTGTGATTGCAGCATGTGTGGGCATCCTGAGATAAGTTGTCTAGCTAACAGGAAGTGCATGTAGCCATATCAGTAAGTCTTTATCAGCACTGGCTTTTATGCCAGGCTATATAAAGACTCACAGGTACTTGGTTTTCTAGATTTTGCTAAAGTCAGTGCTGGCACTTCACTGGTGTTGCTCCTCAAACTGGAAAAATTAAAGCTATCGAGGCTCTTCTTATATAGGCTATAATTGCACCTTATTGCAGTGGAAGCACACTTAACACTGCAAAAAGTAGTAAATTGAAGTTTCAAAAAGGGTGTAAGTGAATAGTCTTCATTTGTGTGTAACATAGCTACAGAAATACTTTCTAATGTCTGTGCTGGCCTTTGACAATGTTATCTGGCATAGGACTCCATCACAGGCCCACCTCTTATCTTTTTGGCAGCTGCAAAGAACGCTATGTGACTCTCAGTAAATTGCTGTAATGGGCAGAAATGCCCTAGGAAATTCAGAGGACACAGCCCACAAATATTTCCAGCTGAACTATTTCAGCTGATAGAGTGCTGCAGGTATTGCATAGGCCCAGCTCCTCTTTACGGCATGTTGAAGGTAGGACCAGCTTTCATTGCCACAAGGTCTCCTGTGTAAAGTGCCAATACTTGTATTTAATGCTTGTGTTGTGTTCTCCAAGTAATTATAAATCCTCTGTAATTGTTAATCACATTTAATGTGTCAGCTTGCTGCTGCTGCAGTTTCACTTAAAAGCAACAGCTATAGTAACTGTGTTGGGTTAAGCCTATTTGAAGCCAGTGGCTTGGACATTTTGGCTTATATTAGGTGTTGAAATAGAGTAACTTTCCCTGTGCTTGCTGCTAGATTATAGCATTATGACGTACTTTGACTCACATTATTTAGTTTTGTTGAAGTTTGCAAGTACAACAGACATGAACAGTTGCCACAGCTTAGCTGAGACACAGCAACTTCTCCACCTTTCAACCCTCACTGTTAATGGGGTGTAAGAGAAAACCAAATTGTTTGGATCATCTGTCTGAAAGAATAGGAAGCATCTTACAGGTGTTGCTTTGTATAAGGAGCACTAGGGATGTATGGGAGGGTGTATGTTTTGATGACTAGTACAACAGAAAGACTGAACCAACTCTATATCAAAACAGGATAAAGAATACTGTGGTACAACACTGCAAACAAAGATGTGATAAAAAGCTTTTAGGCTAAGGGCTGAATGGTGCAGTATTTGCAACTGTACTTCCCTTTGCTTGAAAGGTATGACAGGGAACTGGAACTTTGCCCATTATTTGTATCAATTAAATACCCAGATCTACTTAATAAATTCTTTGCCTGAAAGAAGTGGGCAACTGTCAAAACCAGCTCATAGTTACAGCAATATATAAACATTGTGTGTTCATGAGGATATTAAGTGTTTCGAAATCTGGGAATCATTTTCAGTGCAATAGAGAGAAATAGACCAAAAGAGTATCCTCATATGACAATTTATTCTGTCTAATGTAGAATCTTTAGGTACTTTCACTAAATCCAGAGATCATGTCTGGGGATTTCTTTAGTAAAAAATATATTTCCCCAAACAAGGTAAAATATGTTGTAAATTCTGACTGAGTTTTGATTCCTCAGTTTTATTTTGTCTTTCATTCTTTTCCCCACAAATTGTAATTAAAGTTATTACTTGGATTAAATGTCTTTCTTCATGAATGAGAGACAGTGAATGACATTGAAAACAAAATAAAATGAAGATGCTTATGTTTATTACTCAGGTGACAAAACGTTAACACCAAACAAGCAAATGTTGGAATGTTAAGTGTTTTCAATTTAATGACTTCAGACATTTGGAAGCATTTAAGTTCCAAAAGTTAGGAAACAGAGGGAATTTTTAATTTTTTTGTTGTTTTGTTTTTTGTTGCCACATATGCTTGTTGAAGGAAATGGAATTATTTACTTTACTGGAAAGAAACTTTTTACTTAACTATTTTAAATTGTAGATTTCTCAATGTAAATTTTAACTTCGAAGTGTCATGTGCGCTGCGTACTGAAGCATGTTTTCACTTGTTTCCCAGTAAGTAACTTCTCCTCTCTGTAGGAGGGCAAGATAGAAGATGCTGTGAGCAGAATTAGAGGGCTCTTCAATTAGTATGAACAATCAGGTCTGTTCCCATATTTAAAGTCTTGTATTTCCTGATGGATTTCAAAGCTTATTTTGTTCTGCCCACCCATAGTGCAACTTGAGCTCTTACTAGTTAGAACTTCTGAATATTACAACTGGTTTGTGTGATTTATGTTCTCTAAGCACTGCTGCCTGTTAGCTGTCATTTGTCTGGCAGGAATCTGTAGCCACCTGTTATGGTTTAACCACAGTTTTCTACAGTATTTTATGCTATGCAGCCTTACCTAACCTGAAGATGTGTCATGGTTTCAGTGTTTTATCTTTATATTTTAATTTGTCATTCCAAATCTCATGCCAAAATAATTTCCTGAAATTTGTGTCTATCTTGATGCAGAAAATTGTAGTTCCATCTTTTACATGTAGCCTCCCTCCTCTTTTGCATACATATACAATTTGTAGAAGGTGGAATTGCACACAATCTGATGTAATTGCTCCATGCATACACCCACCTTTTAAAAATATTTTATATGCACACACAGATGCCATAAGCTCGGAAGCCTTAAGCAGGTTTTTCCGGACTATCAAAAATGTCATAGGTTTCTCCTTCCCATGGTAATACTTATGTGGGGCATTCTTGGTTAGGAAATGTGTGTGAAAATCTAAAAACTCTGAGAAGGTGTTTGATACTTTGCCCTTTTGTTAACTCTCAGATTCCCTCTCAAGCTGGGCATATGTCCCGTATCCTCTCTGGTTCATTGGGAATCACTTCAGTCCCTACCATTTGTGCTTATTCTGGGGTCCAACCATGTGCTGACCCTGAAGTACATGCAGAAATGTGCCAGCTAGCTCAGGTACTAGAAACAGTCTGAATGAGCAGCCTGGTGCACGGAGCAGGACAACATAGCCTGGACTGGTCACTATGTTGTCATCCTTTGTTGCTATTGGGATCCAAAGAAGTTATCTACAAGTAAGATGGGTTATCTTTATTTACACAGCAGTCTGCAGTGCTGGGTACCACTATCTGCTGAGACTGCATCTTCTGGGGGGATGCTTTTTGTCCTGTGGAGGATGACCAGTGAGCTCCCTTAGTCCTGACTCTTGCTATGTCAGCCCTGCCTTCTGTCACCTGCAACATTTTCTCCTGAGGGTGCCTGAGAGAGGGGTTAATGGCAGAGATGTCCTCAAATGTCTCTTTTCCAGAGGAGGCAGTGAATGCTTTGGGTGTGGAGTGATAAGGGCCACATGTGAGGAGTTCCCTGAAGGCATTGAGGTAGGCCAATAGTTTAGGCATTGTAGATCATATTCATTTAATGAGGTCTTGGTTACTTTGATATTCATAGTGGTTTCATTTCTCTTGCTCTTTCCCATCCTACCAAGGAGTAGCGATTAAGAACTATTTTTTGGTTGATTACTTTTTAATTTTACAGCTTCGAGTGGTGAAACTGGATAAGATATATGAAAGGCATTATACTGCTTGCACTTTATGGCTACTCAGATCTCTGGAGTTGCACTTAAGCCAAAAGGATCAGGACCAAAAATGACATCTGCACTTTGAAGCCAGCTTTGTTTAAACACTTCCATATATCTCATAGCCTGGGGTGAGAGAGCTTGTAGCCTTTCAGCTGTGACTTGCAAGCAATTCAGATGGAGTTCTCATGCCAAGAGTATAGCACACAGCTGTCAGCAGTGTTGTCCTGGCATTGGACAGATGAATAATGTGGCCTCTGGCTGCAAGAACAGGTGAAAAGCAGGAGATGGGGAGACCCAACATCAGAAGCAAACATAACCAAGCTCTGTGCTTCCCCACATTACAACAGGATTGATAAATTCCCATTGCCCTATTATCATGTTCATTCTCTGAACTATTCCTGGAGCTTCCCCTGTTCTACAGACCTCAGGGTATGTAGCATGTGTCTTATGGCCTTTGATCCTATCAGAATTTTAAATGCTTACAGGGAAGAATAGCCACCATGATGGCAAGTCCTTAATACACTTTCATGTAAAGGAATAAAAGGCTATCTTGTCATGTCTTCTCTAAATGCGCTACCAACACTTCTTACTTTTGATGCTATTTTAAGAACACATTTCACTTGTTTCTGTGTACTAAGTGATCCCTATGGAAATGATTTCTACTTTGCCCCCCTGTGGTTGATTGAAATATCAAGTCTGTTCAATGGGAGGTATTCTGGAGACATTCTGTACCTGCACAGCTTCCTTGAAACTAGCATTTGTGACTCTGGGATGGTAAAATGTCCGATTGCCAGTGTATGCACTAGCACATGCACACGTGTTCAGACATGTGCACACTTGCAAATAAAAATACCATGTGGCAGAACATTACTCTCATTTAGTTTGCTGCATGCTTGTCACATTATTCTGTTCATATGTTTATGCAAATTTCAGAAAGAAAAAAGCTGTGTCTGATTTCCTTTTTTTTTCTTTTAATTAATCTGCCAAAGAGGCTTAGTAGAACATCAAGGATGAGAGCAGAAAATAATGCTATGATAGGTGAGCACACTGGGAGTGGGAGTTAGCAGAATACAACTAAACTATTTCCAAAATAATAGAAATGCTGAAAAGTAAAATAATTGCTGCAGAACAAGAGCACACGTCCTTATTGATATGAAAATAGCAAAGAGAGCCAGTTTGTTCTTACTGGCATGCAAGCAGCAAATGGAACTTTCCAATTAAATAAAAGAGTAATTATGATAATAATGCTTTGAATTGGTGAACTGTTTTTAGGTGAGGCTCCTCAGATAATTTCTTGCAGAAATAGGTCAGAACTATTATCATAGAACAACAAAAAGGGACAAAAGCCCCTCATTTCAAAAATATCAATTTGAAATCTGTTGGCAGATACAAAAACCAAGACCAGATGTGTAGATGTAGAGGAATTGCCATATCCTTTCTGGGGTGGCAATTCATGGAAAAGATTTGTTGTGGAATTCACCCCTTGCTGCAGAATTCTCTCTGTTCTGAGGGTGTATCCACACTTGTGAAGCTACTGGAATTTATTGAAATAGTTATTCCAGAATAATTTGGTAAACTCCCAGAGAAGCTTCTGGACCCAGTTTTAAATGTTTCTGGACCAGATGTTTGAGGAAATATGTGATTTTATTTGTATGGTTGTATGGATATACAGTTGTTTTCCTGAGGTCACAGAGAAAGCCAGAAATAATGATGTTGAGAGATGTGATCTGCCCTGGACCATTCTTGTTTGAACTTAAAAAGGCAAGTCCACAGCATAGTAAAGGTGAAATGTAGACTGAAAGATGAAGTAAACCCATTTACCTATCAGAAAGCACAGGAGTATTACTGAGTGTATATACTTTGTCTTCACATTAAAAGAGTGACCTGAATTTGAAGGCTTCATGAAGCTGTAGATTTCTGGCTTCTTACACTCAGGTACTGTAAAATTTGAAGGCCTTCCTGAAAAAAAAAATACTCATATTTCTGCAGAGCACATGAAGGTTCCAGCAGAAGCAACACAATATGAGTTGCATGTCTTGAGGCCTCAGTAGGGAGATTATCTTACTGGATAAAACTACATATGCTTTCAAATCCAAACTGCTATAGCTCTGTATAAGAACCTTATAGCCTACACTCACATGTGGGTAACCACTGATAAAGGTGACGTACTCAAACAGGGTCAGTTAGGTATGAAGAGAAACATCCATCAATTCTACATTCCTGGGTGCCTCAGGATGTAGAATTTATATTTTACTGGCATCACACAGTCTTCAGAAATACCAGTAATTTCTCTTCCACTGTAGTGAGCTGTTTGATTTTAAACATGTGCACATATGGGAGAAGTTATAAAGAAAAGCTTAGTGTGATGAGGTAGGCAATAGTGATTTACTAGTAGAATCATTTCTGATCAGTGGGATGGGGAATCCGTGCTCTTTAAGAAGAGTATTCATCTCCACTTTCTCAGACCATGGTTTCTTTTATAAACTCTCATGTTCAGTCACTTTTTTAAAATCTTAATTTTTATAACATGCTTGATTAGATTTTTTAGTGCTGTCTTTAGATACATTCTTTTTTTCATGTAGATATATAGTACATATATATATATACACACAAAATAAAACCCATCCCTCAAATACTACATGAACCATCTTTTCATCTAGGGACATTTTTTTTTAATCAGTGCTAGAATCAATATTTGTGTTTGATTTTTTTCATCTATTGCACACATATTGTTCTCAAATGTGTTCAACACTATCATGAACACTTTTTTGTGGAAAGTTGAAATAAAATTAACATCAAAATATATGAACATTCAAAAAGTGTTTGTTTTGTTTTGTTTTTTTCTTTTTTTTTCCCAAACGACATTCCCTTGTACATACCTGCAGGAATGCCATTTGTTTTCCTATTGCCAACTGTCTACTTTTAATAGCTCCTTTTGAACTCTGGGCTAATCAGATCTTGTTGGCAGGATTCATCTCACCTGACTTCAGATACCCAAGGTTGGAGGCTAAACCAGCTTTACTTTCTCTGTAGCTGAGGAGACAAACAGGGGATTTCAGGGAGGGTTTCATCCTGGCTTCAACAAGATATCCAAGACATGTGGGGTGACTCAGCCTCCAGTGCTGTTGATCTTTGTCTAGTGCCTGCATGTGGGGTGTAGGGACGCTGAGTGTAAACACCTAAAGCACCACATAGCTTTGATTAGCTGAAATTAGTATGCCCTGACTGTGTAAACTAATGAACTCCGTACCTGCAACACCCCCAACAGCACAGGTCTTAGTGCAGAACAGTGGAATCCTGCCTACTGAAATTCTTTTTCACTTTCCTTTTTTTTTTTTTCTTTTTTCTTTTTCCCATTTGTTTTAAGCAAATGAACACTGTAAGGTTCGTGTGTATTTTTTAAAATTTACTTTAGTGACAACAATACCTACCTCAGACACCTTTCACACCTTTGAAAGTACTGGTCCTTGAAAATTAGTCCTACAAAACCCCAAACCAATCTACTTTACATCAGAAATAGGGTGAAGGGAGTCACGTGTCTCAAGGGCATCACTGGGATGTAGCAGTATTTTCCAAAATACTGCTACTCTGCTTAGGAGAGCCCAGCTGTAAGCATACTGTACATATTTATCTATCTAGCCCTTTCTAATAACCTCTTATGACAAATCTAAATGCTTCTGTTCTACTTGTTCTGTCCTAAATAGTTCAATGAGATCATAGGCTGTTATTTATTTACTTATTTATTTTCAGAGAAGCAGTTCTGATTCGATTATCCCAATTGAATGAATATTTTTAAATTCTTATGAAAGAAATAGTATTTTTTTTTTTTTTTAAATATATGGCAGCTGCTAAGTAAAGCTTTTGCTTCTATTTGTCAAACTTAGCTGTTCAGGGGTTTTTTGTTTGGCTTGGTTTGGTTTTCAAAACCAACAACTTCTGATCATCAGACAGAACAGCTACTTTGTACAACAGTGAATTATTTTGTTCACTCATTTTAAATTCTTCAAAAACCTGTGAATGAAACAATCCAGCCATAGGTTTAAGGAACTGACTCAAAGACACCGAAGTTTTTGGAAGTTCCAAGGAGTTGTAGACAAATGTGATTTTTTTTTTTTTTCCCTCCCATGATTATCTTAATAGGTGCAGATAAAAGGAGATTATAAACCTGTAATAAACTCAGAAATACACAAAGCTCACTCCGACTTCTTTTAGGGGAAGGAAGAACACTTAAAATAAAAGAACCCTTATATCTTTAAGTACTGAAGCAGTACTATGTTTTTGTATGTTGTTTTTAGGCATATTTGAATATTTAGCATCAAGATGGTTTGTGTGAAAGATAACGTGAAACTGATTCTCAGCACTCCTACATGAAACTTTGTTTTGATATTGCGATGCCTGGGGAAGAAAAAAATGATGATAAGGACAGATTGCCAATGCAGGATCATCCAAATAATTGGGGAAATTTACTTCAAAGAAATGTTTGGGCACAATGAAATGTTCATATGCTGAAAGGAGTATTCAGGTAATAATTATAGGCAAGGGGCCTGGGAATGAGATATTCTGGAGAAGGCTTGAGCTTCATGATGGGATGCCATGAGCACTTTTCCTGGATGACTTTGTGTGGATGGGCTCACTGGGGCTACTGCATGTGGGTACAGAAATTCTGACTTGAAAGCAGCAGGCTGAACAAACTAAAATTCCATGCTGAGAAGTAGCATGTGAAAGTCTGTCAGCAGCTTACAAGCTCTGGACACTCCTGTTCCTGGCAAATACATAAGAACAAATAAACTCAGGTTATCAAGAGCCTGTGCGAGGCTATCTGTACATGCTGATACCTACTAGGGCTGTACAACTTGGACAATATTGAGGAAGGCAGTCCTTGTAGCATGCAGCCTGATGTAGCATGGGACTATGAGGCACTTGCTTAGCACCCCCTTGAAGCTCCCAGAGCCTGAGCACAGTATGCCTCAGCTTCTGAGCAAACACCAGAATTGGCCTCCCAATGACTTCACCAGCCTGGCAGTGAGTGAGGAGTCATTGTAATGTATTTGAATAATTGAATGTACTACCACTATCTGCTAATAGTTATAACAGCTTGATGCTGCTATTGGTAACAGTTAAATTCATAAATGGTGTTGTAATAGGTGTTGGTTGTGATGTGTGTTTCCCTGTCTTGGTCCCCTGTACAGGAAGTTTTCAAGAGGATTATCATCTGAAAATGAAGGTTTCGTGGAAAAGATGATTTCCATCTTTGGATGTGTAAATAGGAGAATATAGGCTGAAAGTTTAGACTGAAGTATTGACTGTGGCTCCAGATGGTTGTGGAACTCAGAGAAAAAAAGAAGTGCCAAAGTCTCATGTCTACATGTCAAAAAGGCAAGGAGCTAGGAATGACCAGAGTCTTCAAAAACTTGCCTCGGGGTGAGAAAGTCAACAAACATGTAAGTACCTATATCAAAACCAGAAACTTGCTATGAAAAGGCTTTTTGAACTCTAAAACAGACTAGGCTTTAATAACAACCAGTTGGTGCGAGATGAAGCAGATAAATGTAAACTACAAATACAGCACACATTTTTAATAGAGATGTTAATTAAACTCTGGAACAGTTTATCACAGATTGTGGTAGATTTACCATCACTGGAATCATTTAAATCAAGTTCATATGTGTTTCTAGAGGTCTCTTCCAGTTGAAAGAGGAGTTAATTCAAGGCAGTCCTGTGGCCATTATTATTCAGAGAGTTAGGTTAGATGATCTCAGTAGTTTCTGGACTGGTTAGATGTTAATCTAACAAAAAACCACTTTGTCTGTGTAGAATGAGAAGAATTAACTATAATCAGTAACAAATAATACATCACAAACTATTTCAAACAAAAGGTAACCTCAGAGAGGGAGCAGGGACTGGACAGGTGGCTGGGAATCTTGTAAGACAAGTAGTTAAAGATGTAAAAGGAAATACAGATCTAAAATAGACAATGAAATAGCACGAAAATACAAAGCAGTAAAAACATTTATCTTCTAGGGAAAAATTCCAACAAACCACATCATTTTTTTTTTACATGTTTATAAAGGGTGATTAGAGGGAAAAGTATAAATGTACATACAAGACACATGAACATAGCATGGTCAGAGTTTATTCACGATATGTAGTAATGGGGAAAAAATCAGCATATTAAATAGCGAAGTCACACTCTGTCTGAGTAAAGTGAAAATTATTTGTACTAGTGTTGAAACAGAGTATTAAGAGTACTAAATGTATGAAACAGAGTACTAAATATTTGAATGACAATGATCTATCTCTCAGCAGAAGTCACTGATGACTATAAACTACTGCAAATGGTATTTACAAAGAATAACAGGTAATAGTAACATGTTTTAAAAAGCTGATAAAATTCCTGAACAGTTCCTTAGCTGATCAGGATATATAAGACATTTTAGTGCACAGGTACATAGTTAGATTGAAAGGTTATACAATCCTTGAATTTCCTGGTGTGCCATTGTTTTATTTTTAATGATACATTTTCCTAGGAATATATTCCAATACATTTTATTGCATCCATCTGTATTTATTAGATGTAAATTGTAATGTCCCTGTTCTAATATGGCAGATTGCTTCCCAGTGATTGCCATTAATGTAACAGCTATCAGTCACAAGGATATAGAGAGCTGGCACAGCAATAAAATAAGGCAGCCTAATCTGTAACCAAAGGGACTGCAAAAATACCCCAAAAGAATTTCTCAAAGTAACACAAAGAATAAAGTTTTCTACA
The DNA here is from genome assembly GCA_002631895.1 of Agapornis roseicollis. Lineage (NCBI taxonomy): Eukaryota > Metazoa > Chordata > Aves > Psittaciformes > Psittacidae > Agapornis > Agapornis roseicollis. The sequence goes on from NDXB01010439.1 coordinate 88,822, forward strand.
CAACTGGTTAATTGCACTGCTCTGTAAAAGACCTGCTTAGGGCTGACAGTCATGGAGGGCTGGCACTAGCCCATCCTCCTGGCACCAGGCTTGTGTGCGGGAAGCCCAGTTTGTAGCATGATCGTGGCTGTGAGTTTTTCATCTGATCCCCACTTCTTCTGGGGAGGAATCACTTGTGGAAATAACTTTCAGCCTGTGTCCTGGGACATACCTGACATATCCCAAGGGATGAGGATATCCTATATTTGAAGGTTGCAAAGGGATCCAAACGATTCAATCTGAGATTCTGTGAAAGGAGGTCACAGCTATGCAGCTGTGGAGCTTGGAAATTCTCCAAGATAATTGTTGGGTCTTTAATTTATGGGAAAGTTTTAAACGTAGCACCATGTATCAAATCTTCAAAGATGGATTTTAATCCAGGCTCCGGATCAAAGGCAGTTCTGCTTTGCAAAGGAGAGCAAATGCCTGCATGACAGGCGGACCAGTAGGTTGCACCCTGCTGTGGCAGGAAATGTAGCCCAGGGATGGCCAGCCGGGCTGTTAGCTGAGCATGGGTAGCTTGTGTTTTGTCATGAACCTCCTATGCAGCAGCAGGGACTTGATCTCTGAGAGCCATCTGTGGCCCCTGCAGCTGTGTCACCTGCTGGGGAGGTGGCAGCTGGGAAGTGTTAGGGCTGGTTGTCACTGCCACTTTCCTCTTCACACCACAGCTGTGCTCTGCCTTGAGGCACATGCAGCTTCTTTGTCCTAAAGAAATCAGATGAGAGCATAATTGTTGGAAGCTCAAAACTTTACCTGAGCCTTTGCATGCTAGCATGTAGCAGTATGTGGTGTGCAAAGTGTTCCCCGGGGACCTCCATAGCATGAAGTGTGTGCCCCTTGGCACGAGGTCTGAGGGACACGGGACAGCTGGAGTCCTGCCTGTCCCTGTGGTTTTGCTCCAACACTGTAGAGTTGTTCACATGTGATACTGAGGGTTAATTTAGCTACCAAGAAGCCTGGGATAAAGGGAAGGGAAAAAATGGCTGATACCCATTTTATATACCCGTGTCACCTCTGTACCTAATGTGACCATGGTACAGCCTAGATTTATACATAGACACACACTTGTCATGTGAAGATTGTTCTTTAGCAAATGTTATGGACACAACCCATGAAACCGTGTTTGGTTTTTGGTTGGGTTGGTTTGTTTGTTTGTTTTTCTTTTTTAACAGTGTCCAGTTGTTCCTCCATGTAGTATCTCAATAATTTTCTTTCTCCCAGATATTGCAATTTTGGACACAGGAGTGCCAGTCACTCAGTGGTCATAACTTCTCTCAGTTATTCTTCTGCGACAGCAGCATAACTAGCAGCAAACCATATACAAAATGGAGGCACAGAGTTTTCACATGGTGTGCAGCTGAGGAAAGGAGAATAACCAAAGAGCATAACCTGAGAGGCAAGTAGGGTGAGTGCACAAAAAATGTTGATTCCTTTCAAAAATGCAGATTGAAGTTGACATCCAAAGGGTTAAGTATCATACAGCTGATTTACTATTGCACTATTGCAGCTGCTTGTGCAAAAGCTTGTCAGAGAAAAGAAAAAGTAATAAATATTCATTTAAAAACCTGTTTTCTTTATCCTTTGCCTTTGTGCTAGTTTTCAGGCATAATGAAGAAACCCTTTAAAATCTGAGGTTTTAAAATTAAGTAATTTTTGAAATTATAAACACAAAAAGTCAGGCATTTCAAAACATGTGAAGCCTTATGACAGTTTTATTTGCATCTCACCCAAATTTGATGGGTTTTCATCAGGTGGGGCTGGGAAAAAGACCTTTTCTGCATTCTGGCAATGAACAAAGGAAAAAGAGACTGTGTGGTAGTGGGTGCAGGGAAAAGGAGGGCTGAAAGAAAGAAAACTAAAATGCTGAAAGGGGGAAACCTCATTTCACTGTGAACTTCAATTCTGCAACTGTTGACGCTGATGCCAAGTTTCTTCTCATTGACGGCTTCAGGACTGAGTCTTCCATAGATGCATTGCAAAGTGCTTAAGGAGGATTATTTTTTCCTACCTGGCTCAGAGAGGTGAGGTCGGCATTCATTATATTTGTTATTATATGATACTTTTTTTCTCATTACACTTCACAGATTCTCTATTAATTCTGTCTTTCCATTTGTTACAACTTTTTATATATGGTGACAGGACTTGCATCTGCAGTAGTCCACTAAGACATGCCAAATCTACCTTTTTAAGTCACCGACATATAAATCTGATCACTGAATAGCATAATTTGGATCAGTTTCCCAAAAGAAACCGACCTTGACCTAAGAAGAGATGAGTAAGTTATGTGAAAAAATATAAACAAAAATTATGAAGGGGTCTGGGAAATACAAATTCCAAGTCTTTATCCCACTGGGTTCAGATGTGAGACTCCTTTCATGCACGGAGGAGCTACCTCAGTTGTCCATATGGAGCTGATTTCTTCTGCTCCCTGCAGAAAGCTTCCTGAGTACCAAGAGGGAAGAGGGGAGCATGAGGAAATGTCTGCAAAGCTTGGAGAATGGACTTTGTCAGGAAGAGGTGAAAACTGAGTGCTCTATGCAACACATTCTGCTGTAGATGACCTACTTTATGCAAAAAGGAAGTTACAAAAAATCGTAATTGGATTTCTCTTCAGAAACTAAGCAACACACATTCCTTAGGAGAAATCTGTGTCAAGACCCCAGTAGTTCATTTTTCCCTGGCACTGAGTTTGTCATACAGTATTCCTCCTTTTATTATAATAATAGCTATGAAATTATCAAGAAATCTGAGGCATATTTCTTGATGGTGTCAATTGTCAGCTTGATTTTGGTAAAAATAAAATAAATGGCATGAATTTTTTACCACCTAGCAAATGAACTTGTTTCCAGATGTCAAAGAAGTGTACTTTACCCCATTATTTAACATGTCCTTAAAACGATGAAGATATTCATCTTTATTAAAACATGTAACTACCATTCTGGGAAAATATTCAGCTCCTTTTCACCACCTTGTTAACAAGTTATAAATGGGTTTGAGTGATAGCAGTACATGACAGGTTGGAAAGTGTCATATAACACTGAGAAATAGCCATGTATCTGGGGAGGAGATTGAATTCAGCTCTCAGGAACTTTTGCTGCATTTCATATTCCAGTTCAAAATAGTTTAATAAGAGGCAAAGCAATAAAATTAGTCTTCATAGTGTCTGTGCTCTGTACTGTTTATTTTCTGGTCCTAAGGCCTATTACATGCCATGTAGTCAGAACTACAATCTCTCATGTTGGGGTGGCACCTGAGCCCTCATATGCATAAACTGCAGCTTTATTTTTGTATCCTTTCATCCCACTCTTGGTGTGCAACCATAACATGAGTAATATAGAAAAAAACAAAAATGTGAATAAAAAACCCTAACCAAATAAAAAGATGTGCCAGCATATTTTCTCAGTTCAGCTCCCATTCCTTCTTATGAGGAATGCATTGTCTCCTCATTTTCAGTGAGTTTCAGGCACAGTTTTAAGGTCTGCAACATGGAAATCACATGAAGATATATAAGCTACCTTTTTGTAGACATTACATTCAGTTTACAATTTATGTTTTTTCTGCCCTAAAAGCAGAAGAGACATCCTTTCCCCACTTCACCTCTGCTGACCCATGAGATCAAAATTACACCTACTTGTGCCAACATGGGCCAAGCGACCCCTGAGGGGGTTCACCTGAGTGCTCATACTGCCTTCCCACCTCCCAGATTTCTGGATGAGTGGAGCAGCAGTATTTGGCTCCTTAACATCCCTCCACTGAAAAAAGAGCAGGGAAAGGGAAAGGGCTGAGCCTCTTGTTTTCCAGCTTTGTCACATATGCCCTCTTCACAGCCAGCCCATTGTAGAGGACCTCAGGATACAGTTGTTCTCCAGCAAGGTTGAGCCTAATTTAGCAGGCCTAATTTAGGCAGAAAATCAGAGAGCTTTAACTAGTTTCCCACAGTCTCTTGTTCTGCTTCACTGATGGTAGGTGAAGCAGCAAGTCTGGCTCCGTAGGCCCATTAATCCTTTTGCTCAAAAGATGGGATAATCTAATCCAACATTCACATAAAATTAAAGCAACTACTTTTTAATAAAAGGACATCCATATACATTTTTAGTACTGATCATGGGAACACCTCATTCACCAGATGCGTAGTCTGAGGGTGAGGCTCTTCCTCTGAGACAAGTGTGCTCAGATGCCCTTGGACTGGCAGAGACTTGGAAGATGGGTCTCACACCTCCTATGGAGTTCATCAGTAATTTTACTACATAATACAAAACTGTATAAAATGGACATCATAGCAGCATTTACATAAATCATAAACACATACATACGTAACAGCTTTATTTTGCAAAAGCCGTGTATCATCACCATTGGGGTTTTTTTGCTAAAGCCGTTACTTTCTAGGAGATCTGGGTATGCTGCTCAGCAGAGGTGTAAGCTTACTCTGAAATTGTGAGGTAAGGTCATGGGGTGAGGGACATACTTAAATAGTACCAGACAGATAAAAAGAGTTGAAAAGCTCTTGTACTTCTTGGTGCCCTGTTCTTGTGCAGAATGCTGCATTTGTTGGCTTTTTTTGAGGTTTCACAGGGGTTTTGAGATGGAATGTGAAAAAGAGGTTTAAGTCTGTGCTGGCTGGGTCTGAGTTGGAGCTGGCTGTGAGCACATCATTCATCAGGCTGCTGCACCCTTAGGCCTCAGGGAAAACCATGGGACCTCCCCTTCTCTCTGCATTTCCTTCTGGTTCATGTATTTGGCTACACAGTCACTATGATGCCATAAAAAGATCCCATTTGTAGATGGTTCATACTACACCAGGTGGTGTGGACACTTAAACATGTAAATTTGGATTATGAATCTGATTTGTGCCCCAGCATCTAAATCTTCATATGGCATCACTCCACAGTAGTGCTCCAAGCATTTCACTTTTCTGTAAAGTTTCGCATTGATGGCTATTAAAACGACATAGTCATGACAGAAGCACTGAAGGTCCTAATGAAGTGTATTATGAACGATTCTGCATAGCTGAGTTAGTGCCCTGACCAATATGATTTTTCATTTAGGTCTGTTTATTAATATTGCTTCTTCTTATGTTGGATAGATGTTCTCACAATTGTGGGCTCCTTTTACCTCAAGCACAGGGGCCGTATATTAATCACTGCTATAAACCTAGAGACAGAAGCCTAATACTGTCATTAGAAAGATTGTATTTGATTTTATATTTTATTTTTCAAAGGAACTGCATTTACAATTTTTAAAGCCTGAGGGCTGAATCACAGTATAGAGTATCTAGTTTCATATACCAGATAAGTTCCTAGAAAAGATAAAAATAATTATGCTATTGTAAAATTTTAAAGTTCAAAAGGTTTGAGATCTGTAAAAAATGTTTAGATATAATCTTAAGGCAAAGAATTAGGAACTTATGCCTTCATTTGGAAATGTGCTCCACAATCGCAGGTTATTTTATTCCATCAATCTTAGCTTGGGACCTACTACTGTAGTGTATTAACAGGGAATCTAACAAACCTCCTTTGTGCTGAATTGAAGGAATCTCAGCTGAAGTCACATTGCAGCAAACACCCTTTTTATGTTCATTTAGTCAGCTTATTTAATGAAAAGACTGGACTATTGTACCATAAAAGCCCCTAATAACTGGTTTTTGGTTATTTTTGGGTTTTTGTCTTGTAATCTGCTCCCATGAGCAGTTCACTGAAGTCCAAGGAATGACATGTCAGGGAGCACATAGATTGCAAATATTCCCACAGCAATATTAGAGGTGCAGCACACAGAGTTCAGGAGTGAGCAGTCTGTGGCTTAGCATTTGCAGACATACACATTCACATCTGCTGCTTCAGCCTTCCAGGCAAGCTGTATAGCTGTGGGGAGCCCTGGCTCACGGAAACATGCACCCCAAAGGTTGCTGTCTGAGGCCGTAATGCCGTGCAGTGAGCTAAGCAGTGGAGCTGAGACATTTCTAGTAAGTCTGTGAGCTGCTTTGACAGATCGTGTGGCCCCTTTTCCTGCAGTCTTTTTTGTCTAGTAGAAGGTGATATACAAAACCATCTGTGCCAGAACTGAATTTCATCCACGGAGCCTAGAGAAAGAAATAGTGGTTCTCAGGTTTGTATACACATTCATCATGAGAGAATCTGTTTGAATGAAAAAGAAAAAGGTTAAGGCTTAATCCTTTATCTTAGAGCTAGCAATGCGAAATTCACTGGGAAAATAGTTCTGAGAGACTGAGAAGGAATATATCTACATATATATGGAGAATGGAAACATACAGACCTTTATGCTATGTCTATGTGAGCAAGTGTGGGCAGTTGCACCTCTGAACATGCAAGATAAGGGCCTGTTCAGGACTAACATCCATACAAGCATACTAGAGTAGTATAAGCTACTTAATACTGCTTCCCGGCAAAAATTTATTACCTTAAACTCAGGGCTCTTTTAATACAGATGTTTAGGTTCGCGGTTTGCTAGCGTTGGGAGATGGGTACAGCAGATTTGCAGCCGTTGGTACCAAAGTATGTAGACATGCCCACAAGCCTCTGTACACTGTAGGAAGAGTGGTGGATTTTCTTTTGACTTTTCAATGGCTTTTTTTTATTATTATTATTTAATTCAATTTCACCTCTTTTGTTATTACATCTGTATTCCTAAATTAGTGTGCACCTCAGAGGATGCTCCCAGTCAGGGAGCATGATGTCAGGAGGCACAGAGAGCCTTGAGCAGCCAGGCAGGCAGGCAGGCAGCATGCATGGTTTGAGAGAGCTCAGAGGAGAGGTGCCTATGTGCTGAGCACACCGTGTGCTGCAAAGCCCTGAACCCTTTTATGTTTTTTTTGTTGTTGCTTTGGTTTGGTTTTATTTTTATTTCATAACATCTTAAAACTCTTTTGTTATACCAGCCTTCCTCCCAGTACTTTTTGTCTCCACTCTTCTTTCCCACAGCAGTTGCCTGGTTTCTCGTCTTGCTTGTATTCTCTGATTTAGGGCAGAAGAGCTCATACTCTTCTTTTCCTGAGGTTCCCAGTATTAGATAGTAAACTTGTTGGGGCATACTCGTATATTGCTCATTTCATGGGAGTATGCTTTGCTTTTGTGTTTGCAAAGTAGCACTTAAGAGAATTTAATATTAATAACAGTAAATTATTCTACATTTTCTTATCAGATAATATGAGATCAAGCTGCTGTCAAGACATGTTGGGCAGATATCTACAAAAACAATGATATCTGAAGATCCACAACAAAAAGGAAAAAATTGGAAGGCCTTCAGTCAGCTACTAGCAGCTGCAAATTTTGCTTTGGATGAAATAATGAATCTATATAAGGGTCTCTGAAAAGAGTCTCGCTGAGTTATACTTGTCAGAAGTTGTATTTGTCTTCTCACTTTGATATATTCCCAGAAAAGGAATTGGAACAAGCATCTAGAATTGGGAAAGTCAGCAAGACAACTAAGATTAGGGCGTACAAATAAATAAAAAAAAAAAGAGAGTGGCCTTACATGCAGCTGATTTGCAAATATAAGTCACTTGAGATGCTGCTGAAGTTGCTTTGGTTTTACTCACCTAAACCTATCACTCATTATTTATATTAAAATTTTACACTATATAATATAATGTGATGTGCAAGATAAACCTCCAATCTAAAATCAACCAAGGCCCTTAAGGCCATGATATAAGTGCTTCTATTTGTATAGAATTTGATTCACTATTATATTCCTCTTGTTTCATAGTTTAGATTTCTGTCATGAAAATGAGTGGCTGTACTGGCAATTAGCAATACAGAAGCTAGCAAGGAAGAAAAGTATTCGTGTAGTTGCAAACACAGTGAAACAGAGGCAGATTATTAGCACAGAATGTTTCTACTTTCTGTTTGGATTCCTGTTCCTTTTTGTTTATTTGAGGATATTTTTGTACATTAACAGAATTAAAGTTTTCTGCACAAATGCAACTATTTAAGGAAATACATATTTAGTTGCATAAAGATGGATTTGCCTTACTTATTATTTTCACTTTTAGTTTTTGAGACAATTGTGTCATGTTGTGTAACAATGACTTTTTACTTGGAAGTTGTAACACTGTTAAAAAAATCATTAGGCAGTGATGCAGTGATCATGATATTCTACTTCTTCACTGTTGTTTTAATAATGTAATTTATTATAATTTTTTGGCAAAACTGGTGTTAATATGAAAGTATTTTAATATGAAAATGTATATTTACTTTTTTTTTTCCAAACTTACTGGTTTGAGGCATATTCATCAGGCATAAATTAGGGACATCAGCATAATATAGATGCTGTATATTAGCTGGAGGAAGTAGCTATGGGCTGTTCATATAGTGAAACATGAAAAATTATCACATGCCTTTGTGCATGTACAGATGTGTGTGCACACATATATGTGTGCAGTAACCTGATACCCACTCTTTGCATGTGCTTTTGTAGGTGCCTCATTGCTTCAGTTGTAATAAAGCCTTTCCGAATGCAGAGCCAAATGGGCTTTATTAGGGTAGCAGGTAAAGTGTTTCCTAAAGTTAAAAACTCTAATGCTGTATTTCCTATATATTCCAAATCTTTATCTTTTTTTTATATATATTTTCCAAATTTATCATTATAAAAGGAACTCATGCCCTGTATGCCCCTTACATACAGTAAGTGATCAAGAAAGTCCTGTCTGCCTCTGGCAGGCATGCAGTTCAGTTCTTGTTTGCTTGCTGAGAAAACAAACGACATAATATGTGCTACAAGAGCCACCAAGTCAGAGAATTCATAGGTAGAAAAGACTTGATACTTTAGATGCTTATAGAGTCCTTCTACTTACATCATTAAATCCCACCATCTTTTGTCCTTTTTCTTCCTGGTCCAGTAAGTATTAAGCTCTGAAAACAGTATTCACATGTTAATCAGGAGGCTACTACTAGTTCAAACAGTCACAGATTCGGCATTCAAAAGGGTACTGAGATGTGTTGTCTAAATGAATAAACATCAGTTCACATTGGGGAATGAGTAGCAGGCCAAGTTAATCAATAATTTAATTACCAGTGACCCATTTTGCTTACTTCTAGTTGAAAGGGAATTTCTGCATTCTTGCATAAGTTATCATTCATTCAGCTTCTCACAGATGGATTCGGATGATGCTTTTCCTGCCTTGAGGACGAGATGAACTTAATCCAATGTTATAAATGAAAAACAGGTGTCCTGATACACATTCTTTTCCTCATAGTTTGCATTACTTTTGTTTAGCTAAAATAATTGCTAGTTCAAAATTTGCTGCCAAAAGTTACTTACTTCCACTTAAGGTGAGCATGGCTGTTGACACAATCACTGCTGCAACAGAAAATAACTGTTAGCAGTGGTTTTTTTTAAGCTGCAAGCCCTTGTGAGAAGGCCAGTGTTCACGTGATGTAGTTATTATTATTATTCATTTTTATTGGGAAAGCAGCTGTCTGGAGCTTTTGAAATAGAACAAGTTTAAAGTAAGCAGAAATTCTCATTTGTCTCTAAAAATAGGTCATCTTCTAGTACAGAATTTGAAACTGCCAGGTTTTATGCTTTTAAATTCCCAAAGTTATCCCTGTTGGATTTCTCTTCATACAATTTTAATATGAACCCTTTGAAATTGGATGATTGCTAAAATGTTTCTTCAGCCTGAAAGTCTGAGTTTCACTCACAGTTGTTTTAGTTAAAAAAGGAAAAGCTGGATGGGAACAGGTGGTGTGACATAAGTTTTTTAATAAACATTCTGGCTTTATGTGCTGTGTGGCATCAGTTGTCTCCACAGTCAGGTGTGTAGCAGAGAAGCAGGAATTACATACCCTTGAGAGATTAAACTTCTATTTTATCTGCTCTTTTGATTTCGGATAGTATGATATACTTTGATATAGATGCCCTAACACTTCACAACAAATTATTGTGCATGTATTAATTATAATGCTGGCTAGAGATCTAAACATAAATCAAATGTTTATGTCTTAACTCTTAATAAAGAAGTCAGTTCTTACTCCAAACTGAGAGCAAACAACATGGATAGCACAATGGTAATATTAATACCTCCACTAAGTAGATGAGAAACCTATGTGCAGGAAAACGTAAATTATTGTCCCAGAAGCACTAAGCCTATGTCTAGACACCGTAACCTGGGAAATATCTGAGTTTCTGACTCAGGATGTGCACAAAGGCTATGTCTGGATCACATTTTGGGTTGAAACTCATATGCATGCCAGCCATCCCTCCTCAGATCCCTGGTGTCCATGAGAAGAACACCTGGGAATGTGAGCCATGCTAGAGCTACAGTGAATCCCAAGAGGTACCCAGTTTAGCCAGTCAAGAAGCTGGATGCAGACAATGCAGTGACTTGGCCATTAGATGTGCTTCAGGCAGAGCCACAAAAAGTATAAATAAAAATAAAAAACTCCAACCAAACCTGCTAACTCCAGCGCATAGGTGCAAATCTGTTCTTTATGGGCCCAAACATTTAGCAGCATTAAAATGTTCAAACGGTTCCCAATACATAGAATCATGTGAACAATTTTTAATGGAGAAACAGTTGGAATAGTTCCACTATTGTTCAGAGCTGTTAGCTGGATCCTGGGAACAGTACTTCTGCACAGCCCCCTTTTCCAGCACGCAGGGGCACAGACAAGATTCATTAGGCATTTTGGAATATGTGATGTTTATTTTAACAAATAAAAAGTCGGGTACATCATGGATGTGTTACTAACAAACCGCTAGATGTTTTAAACATCCCTGGGTGTATTAAAGGAGAAAATGAAGGGACACTTCAAACTGAGAATCCAGTCAGTGAGCAGTATCTTTGTTTAGTGCTACAGCAGCAGTGACCATCTAAGGACATAAGGAAGATAAAGTTTATGATTAGATGTAATATAGGTTATATTATCCAAATATGGTCTTTGTTACCTCTTCCTAAAAATACTCTATCTACATAACTATTTCAGATCTGCGCTTTTAGCATAATGATCTGTAGCTTTTCTTAAGAATTTTTATGGTAAAACTAATGCCCAATATAGGATATTTTATGAAAAGCTTCATGAGCATTTGAAGCCAAAGCATTACTGGTTTTGTTTTGCACCTCAGAATTCAATATAGCTGCAGGATTTATGCCTACTCAACTAATCACATGTTCAGAGAGCACATTAATTCAAAAATGCACCTTGAAATGTGCAAATTCACAGATGTTAATGATTACGCACATGTTTTCCCTTATTGCTTCAAAGCCAGCAAAGTCCAAATTCTGCTTTAATTTGTAATGCATTGATGAGATTTGGATTAATATCAGTGAAATGAAAAACAATATTCAGGGACTTGTTTCTGTTTGCAGACAATGGGGGATTTCTGGACAAGTCTCTTTGGGAGATGGAAGTTCTACACCCTAAGAAATGACAGCAGGACGGTCACACGCTAATGTAAAGTCAAAGATGTGCAGGTGAAAAGAGAGAACCCCAGGGCAACACCTGGGTGTTGGAACCACTGTCTACTTGTCATGGAAGAGAAGGGGAAAAAGAGCGAATAAAGAGGTGGGTGAAAAACACATTGATAACCAAACACTGCAGTGGTGATGTTTATGTGCTGCACACATTCTGCTACCAAGAATCTATTCACTTAATTTAGTGGCTTTCCGAGCATGAATTCTTGCTCTAATGTACATTTTAAACAATATAGTTTCCCCTATATTCTGGTACTAACCATCATAATGTAAGACACTGAAATATGAAAAAATACGAAAAAGCTCCTCTATAGAAATATGTGTGGTCATATGTAGTTTAATAACAAGAACAAATATGTGCCTTATGAAATTTTCCTATGCTTTTCTTTCTTCATAGCTGATGCAAACATAAAGGCTTGTTCAAGTTCTTTCTGCAGGACTGATAAGAAAAGGCTAGGCTTTGAACTCCTGATCTGTGATTGTGATTGTATATAATCCCTCTATTGCACTTTCCATTTGCATTGGAAAGACCCACTAGGTAGATACTAACAATTTTCAGACTTCAAGTATCTGTCTTTAAGCAGCCAGACTCAAGCCATTTGCTCTTATCTCTGCAATAGCCCCTTTTAAGGGTCCGTTTCTATTTTCTATAAGTGGAATTTAATGCCTGTAGTAATATGCATGCATACAAGTATTTTTCCTGTCTCTTTGACATCAAAACAAAACCCCACTGCTATGGCTAAAGGCACTACCTTAAGGCATAAAGCTGGCACTTCATGCAGCTTAAAACTTACTGCATGACTGAGTTCCAACATGAGCCTATGCAAACTGTTGTATTAGTGCCTCTTGGGAAGGGCACTCCTCACTCACTCCTCCGTGGTGACAGTTACATGATGAACATGAGTCCTGGCTTACTACACAGTAGTTTTGCAGTGATGGCCACTGTCCAAATGCCTGATATACCTAGCATCATAAAGTAATTCAAATTCTTTTAGTTCCTGTCTTTGGTCTGGAAATTTATTCACCTCTTCAGTAGTCGTTAATGACAGGATAACATTTTTCCTTTCTAATCAACCACTTACAAGGTTACTTCATTTCCCCCCAGGTCATCTAGTGTTAAAGCATATGCATTTATGACTAGCTGCATGCAAATACATGCACTCTGCTTTGTGTATTACAGTACATCACTGAGGTATGTTACTGAAGCATCAACATTCACATTCAGGCTAATTCAGCAGTTTCACTTGGTAACAATGCTATATACTTAGAGAACATTTTCTGTTTGGGAATTAAGCAAGATTTTTAGGAAGCTTAAGAAAACAAACATTTAAGTCTACTGAACTGTGTTCTTTCAGCATCCTAATCAGAAGTCACTTACAGAATTTTGGAGGCTGCAAATAAACTGCATTTTGTCATGACAAGGAACTGTGTAAGTTTTATGAAACTAAAGCTGTTCCCCTGATGCAGCAGTGGTCTTGAATTACCAGGCTGAAGTTGTTTTGCCAGTTTGAGACTCAGTTTGATGGGGAAAGAGGGCAACAGGCACCTGGATTCATCACTGCACTTGGTGCAGACAGTTTAAGAGGCTTGGGTTAAAGAGAGAGACTCTTTATGGCTTTCACATCTGCCTAAGTGGAGCTCACAGCAGGACTGGGCCCAAAAAGCCCTGCTTTTCATATTATGCAGTATCACTGCAGGCAAAGGAAGTGGAGGAACCAGATTTTCAAACACTACAAAGGGCACTATTGTGTGAACGCTCTGGGAGTACTGCAGGGAGAGGTCCAATCCTGCATGGCATTTTTACAAGTGCTTAATTTCAAACATGAGAATAACCATACTGATGTCAGTGAATCGCTTATGAACTTAAAATTAAATGCATGCTTTGTTAGATTAAGGCTAGGGCACAGTCCTACCAAATTTAGCCCCATGTTCTTTCTAACTGTACAACTAGGCCAACCTGTCCCTCACCATTCCCTTCTGCAGTGGTGATTAATTTGCAATGAGTTGGTCTCCTATATGACTTTTAAATTGTTTTAGAAAAAGATGCATGGCAACCACTTAGATGCGGCATTGACAAAATTAACACAAGGGTTGCTAATATGCTATCGCCTGCGCTGACCTTTCATGTTGATGAATATTGCACAGATATGTGTCGCTTTCACTACCATGAATCATGATTCATGTTAACAAATTGGCTGGAGTACACCCATGCCTGAAGTCATCTCTATGCCTACCAAAATGCAGCTTAGAATATGCTTCAGTGAAAGTATATGGCAAATGCTGTGTGAAAAGAGTCACATCTGTTCACTCTGGGTCCCCACTGGCATCAATACATTTGACTTCCGTTACAATTTTAAAAGTATCTTTGGAGGGAAGTGATAGTAACTGGGTTTATTTGAGGTCTCATCAGAGATGGGATATTTTTTCTGAGTTACTCTGAGCATTTGGTCAATGCCATTTTTTGTAGTTCTAGCTCTGTTATGTTCAACTTTTTATTAAAAGAACAACTTCAGTCATTGAAACACAGTGATATATAACCACAAAGATGAGGCTACGAGACAGGAATTTGCAAATACTGTTATTGTAAGTATTTTCTCATGGAAAGGAACTCCAGACACAATTACACACTTTGGTGGACAGGCTACGAGCAGACTCCGCTTTCTGCATTCATTCTGAGAATGCATTCAGTGAAATGGGGTAATAAATCATGTCTCATAGTTAATTTCATAGCCAATTGAAGGCACCAGAGTCTGACTGAGCGGCTTGCTCAATAGCCCAGAGGAGCCGCGGCTTGCGGGGCTGGGGGGACCTCTCGTGGTGGAGACCCGGGAGCAACCCCTGGTCCTGAGCTCCCTGGCACCCACAGCAAAGCTCTGCCTGCGGGAGAAGCCGCGTGGGAATGAGCAAGTGCATCAATTGGCAAGAAGAAATTGAACAGTGCTGCCAGCGCCGGGTATCTGGCTATAGTTAAAACTTACTGCATGAAAGCTCATACTTTTCTGAGTTACCGGTGCTTATCTTCATTCTGTCCCTTTGGTGACATGAAGACCCAATGGAAGGGGTTTTCCATCCCAGTTTGAGGGACATGCTCTTTCATCCTCACTCAGGCAGCAATGCTGCAATTCTTTATCTCTGCCTGTAATACTAGTTTTGTGGAATTAAAAAATAAATTAAAAAAGGTGATTTTATGCAGATGTAATTTACTATATTTTGTTTTCTTCTGCATTCTGTTTTTTCCCCCCTCAGAAGAATGTTTCCCTTTGAGTTTGAAAAACAGGGCTGGAAAACCTCTGAAGACAGAACGCACACCTCTCTGGGCAACCTGGGCTTCTGCTTGGGTGTCATCATGGAAGGAAAACTTTTATCCAGTTGTTGTGTTTTAACCGTGGCTGGCAAATGAGCACCACACAGGCACTCGCTCACTCACACCCAGTGGGATGGAGGAAAAAATCTGAAGGATAAAAATGAGAAAGAAATGTGGGCTAAGATAAAACCAGTTTAATAATGAAAAATATATTCTTTTTTTAAGTTGTGAGGAAAAAACCCCACCAAAATGAAGTGAAGCAAGTGAAAACAACTGCTCAGCACTAATCAACTGATACCCAGCCAGTCTCTGAACAACCTCCATCCCCTGTTTAACTGCTGAGCATGATGACATATGCTATGGGATGTCCCTTTGGTCAGGTAGAGTCATCTGTCTTGGCTGTGTCCTCTCCCAGCTTCTGGTGCACCCCCAGCCCACTTGCTGATGTGGAGCAGAAAAGGCCTTGGCTCTGTGAAAGCACTGCTCAGCAATAACTAAAACATCCCTGTGTTATCAGCACTGTTCTCAGCACAAACCCAAAGCATATCCACATACAAGCTACTACGAAGAAATGTAACTATCCCAGCCCAAACCAGTGCATCAGTTTTAGTCTGTCTTCTTTGAACATATACCTGCTGTTTCTCATCTTCCTGTCCTGTACTGCTGTGAAGAGGCTGGATCCTTCTCCTCAGGGACTGTTGGCAGTGAGAGGTGCTGTTAGGTCCATGAAGCTCTATCTGGCCAGGCTGAACAAGCCCATTCCTCTAGCCCCTCCCCACAGGGCCAGTGCTCCAGGCACCAATACTTTGGTGGCCTCTTCTGAACTTGATCCCTTTAGTCAATGTTTCTCCTGTACCTGAGGCCCCAAATTTCTTTGAAGCAATCTAGATATGGTCTAATGAGTGCTGAGTAGAAAAGGATAATCACTTCTGTGGTCTCTGGCTCTGCCCCTGTTCATGCAGCCTAAATGCTGTCGACCTTTGCTGCTGCCAGGGTCAATGATGGCTCATGCTCCTCTTGCTGCCCACCAACCTCCAGGGCCTTCTCCATAAGACTGCCCCAGGAAGGGCAGAATAAGCCTGTGTTGGTGGCAACCCTTCCTTTCCAGGCACAGGACTTTGCATTTGTCCTTGAATCTCATGAGGTTGGACCATTCCCCCAGCCTGCCTAGGTCCCTTTGAATGGCCTGCTCCCAAATGTATTCACTAATCCCCTCAAACTGGTGTCATCTGCAAAGCTGGATTAGAAATAGATCCATGCATGTATGCAATGCTACAGGGTTTTTTGCAGAGCAACATGATCTCACTCTTTCCCTGCTCCAAGTGTTTTTGTGGCATCCAGCCTAAGCAGAGTTTAATAGCTTGGGATCAGGATTGTGCTAATCACAGCTAAGTGGCTTTTGGTTCAGAGCGCAGGAAACTTGATCTGTGTCTGCTTAAACATCCTGTGTGAGTGCAGTATGTAAGTCTACCAAAATGTGCTGTCCATTAGCTCTGATGGAGATCTCGAAGGACGAACTGGCAAGCCTGAAACGGTGTCACAATGAGGTAGATCTGAACGCAGGGATGGTGAGAACACTGAAAATGAGAATACTAATAAATCTGAAGTTATTTACAAGAATGCTGAAAAATCATTATCTATCACCAAAACTAAGGACATGTTATCCTCTTTGTGTTACAGAACAGCATCACTCTTCATGATTTCCAGCACTGTTTCCTGCATATTGAATAATACATCTCCCAGCCATTCAGCAACAGCTCCCCTGTTTTTTGGATGGCTTTGGGTTGTGTGAGTGCTTCTGGGCATTGACAGAGCCATTCACAAAAGAGTTTGCAAGCATGCTGGCATTGCAGATGATGGCAGCCTTGATTCAGGAGGGACTACAACAAAGAGAGGCATGTCAGGCTCCTGATACAAGCCTATGACAACCTAAACATGTTTGGAAGTACAATGCTGGCAATTAGATGTTACGCAGAAAGAAGCTGAGGCTGAGGTGAATTAACACTCTCTGAAGAGATGCCTGTTAGCTTTCAAAAGACTTCCATTAGATGCAGAAAAATAGGGTGGCTGACAAAATGCACAGGCATGAAGGGACTGCATATATTTATAGGGATGACAAAAAGCAGATAAGGGAAGATGAACAAGATTTTGTCCAGGAGTGAGTTGTCTGATAGTGAGACTAGTACACTGGTGCGTGTCAGAGATGAAATGGGAGATAAAAGGCAAAGCTGGTTATCAAGAATTTTATGAAAACTGATTAAGGAAAATTGTTTGAGAAGGAAATACTTCTTAACTTATGCTCAAGGATAAATTTCTGTCAAAATACCCCCCATGAAAATGAAATGTTGAATGGCCACATAAAAAAGGATAAAAGTGCATGCAAAAATGAGTAGAGCATTTCTGAATGAGAAATTAATACTGTGCAGTAGCTTAAACTATCTTCTGATTCCTGGATATCCAAGGGTATTAATAATGATTGGCCATCTTTCTTTACCTTCCTTTGATAAACAAATTAAGCAGCTTTAACCTCTTCTTTCAAGATGAATGCTGTCTTCTAACTGTATTGCTAGGGCTCCCCTAAATTTGTTCTCTGCATTTTCTTAGCATACCACTTAAGCAGGATTAAATCAGAATCACGTACAATCTTGCAAATAGCTCTCACTAACTAATAACTTCCCATTTTATGTCTCCTGTAGGTCATACTTTCCTTCTTCATGGCTGTACCATACCAGCAGATAACGGCTATCTATTAGCAACCTTTATGGTAATGATTATGATTATCAAATTATTTTACAATTTTTTGAAACATATTTCTAAATAAAATGCATAGAATTACCTTATATATATTTAGAAAGAATATATACATATTATATGAATGTTTCACATGTAATTTTATTATTATTATTATAATTAATAATCCTTTATCTGACTGCAGGATGGAGGCAGGGTGCAGGCTTGTTGACACTGCAGTCTGACTCATGCTACCAGTCTGTCTTTAAAACCCAGTTTAACATCCATCATTTCTCACAGTTGGCTCTTCTCTTCTGTCATGGTCCCCAGCAAGCAGGTACAAGAGAGAAAGATGAGAGGTCCCTGAAATGTTTTCCATAACTTTACTTATATCTGTTGAGGTGTCTGTAAATTGTTACACATACGGGTCTTTTCATCTTTCTCTTAGCCACTCTCTTCACTCCCCCCCCATTTCTCCCTCCCTGCTCCTGGAATGATGGGGAGGAGAATCAAAAGAATGTAACTCCAACAGGTTGAGAAGAACAATCCAGTAACTAAGGTATTACACAAATCACTGCTGCTGCCACCAATAATAATAATGATAAGGGAAACAAAAAAGGAAGGGAATACAACTGCTCACCACTCACTGACCGATACCCAGACCAAACCCAGCAGTGATATAGCCCTTCCAGGTAACTGCCCCCAGTTCTATATCCTGGGCATGACGTGCTGTTGTATGAAATACCTCTTCAGTTAGTTTGGGTCAGGTGTCCTGTCTCTGCTTCCTCCCAGCTTCCCCGCCTCCCTGTCAGAGCATGAGACTCAGAAAGTCCTTGGTCAGACTAAACACTGCTAAGCAGTAACTAAAAACATTGGTGTTATCAGCACTGTTCCCAGGCTGAAAGTCAAAACCACAGCACTGCACCAGCTACTAAGAAGAAAAATGACTGCCACTGCTGAACCCAGGACAACCTGTAAATGGTCAATTGCATATATGACTATGTATATAGTACATAGTATAAATATATGTGTATATACTGTTCCTAAGAAGCAGCATAGATGCAATTTGAGTTGCACACTTATGGTCTGAACACTACAGCCCAACTGTCACTGCTATGACATGCCTTCACCCTCCTGGAAGTATCTGCTTCTACAAAGCTGGTTCTTCATAGTCCCACCTCATTGGCAGCCTGAGCTGAGGTCTTTCCCAGTGCATCTTTCATGGCCTTTTTGCCTTCAATACAGAGATTTGCTCCTCCATCAGTGTTAGCAGTATTAATCATAGGAAAAAGCCCATCTCCAGAATCTGAGCACCAAAGCCAGCTCTCCACATCAGCTGTTCCCCAGCTGCCTCAAGGAATCAGGGAGGGCTGTTGTGTGCTGCAGTAGTTAATATGACCCTGAGTAAAATGGGCAAGCCAGGCTCCACAGCTGCACGCCATGGACTGACAGAGCTGGCATTTACATTTTAGTTAGAGGGTGAATATGTTTCATCATTGTTTTTTTTATTCTGCTTGGAATTCTTACTTGATAATCCAGTCTTTTCATGACTCCTCCTACCCAGATTACGTGTTAAGTCTTCCATTATCAGTGTGGTACAAATGCGTCCAAATACGTTTTTCTTATGCATCCATGAATATCTGAAATATGCATATATATACTTCAATAATGAAAATAATGGTTCATGAAAAAGCTAATCTGAGCCTAAATTAAATTCTGAAAGGGCTACAAAATTCCACACCATTGGTGGTGGTGACACTAATAGCCTGGCCTGGTAATATACTAATCATTCTGGCTCTAGAAGACCAGGCTGGTATTTCAATCACCCAAACACTAACAGTCTGGCCTTCTTGGCATTCTAACTGTCATGGCACTAATAGGCTGGGGAAGATGGTATTTTAATACTCCTTAATAACAGTCTTAGAAATGTTAGCTTTTAACATTTCTGTCTTTTT
The DNA here is from genome assembly GCA_002631895.1 of Agapornis roseicollis. Lineage (NCBI taxonomy): Eukaryota > Metazoa > Chordata > Aves > Psittaciformes > Psittacidae > Agapornis > Agapornis roseicollis. Next base: position 108,281 of record NDXB01010439.1, read on the forward strand.
GTCAAGGTTAACAAGAAGTCTACCATAGATATGATCAGTCACAAAATAAAGAAATCACTATTTTAACTTACAGAATCAAACTTGGGAGTCTTGGCACTCACAGTACTGGACACTTCAGTTAGATCACCTCTTTCCAATCTTTCCTCTTTTTTTTCCCTGCAGCACCTTCAAATCACATGTGAGTCAGTGGGGGCAGCTGCAACGGGCTGTGCTGAAGTGTTTGCTGTTCTAAGTATTACAATGATCTCATTACAAGATCCAGCTAAAGAAGTTCCAGGTATTTAGTATAACACAATAAAACCCCTCTCACTATTGCTGATATTTTAAGAAATTAATTCAGATTGTCAACAATTCATCTTATCTTTATATGTCACTAATTCGCTATCTGTTGAACGTTCATTGACTTTAAAGAGCTTAATCTGTGTTGTCGCACAGTGCAGGTCACTAACAGATGTATTTGCAGGAAGGTTTTATGGCCAAACTTCATTTTTATCCCCTTTAATTTGAGGTTGGGAATGACAGGGGCTGGGGAGATGGGCTAAAAAGGAAATTGCCAGTTTTCCTCCAACAGCTGAGGGGTGTGATCTTGCACTGCCTGGAAAATTGAATCAAATTGACAAGGAATTAGGGCACTCTCCACAAATAAATAACTGTGGTTAAAATTCTGAATTTTGTTTCATATTTCTCCTAATGGCTGTGTCACCTTGTCGTGGTTTAAACCCACGCAGCTCGTTCACTCATTCAACCCCCCTGGCTTACCCTCCCC
>NDXB01010440.1:0-42696 GCA_002631895.1 Agapornis roseicollis
TCCCCAGGTCATCCATTTTCCCCTTCTTGAAAATGGGGGTTATATTTCCCCTTTTCCAGTCTTAGGAAACTTCCCCTGACTGCCATGATTTTTCAAATATGATGGCCAGTGGCTTAGCAACTTCATTTGCCAGCTCCTTCAGGACCCATGGATGGATTCCATCAGGTCCCATGGAGTTGTGTATGTTCAGGTTTTTAAGATGGTCTCCAACCAGATCCTCTCTTACAGTGGGCCCAAGGTCTTAATTTTCACAGTCCCTGCATCTGCCTTCCAAGACTTGGGTGGTGTAGTCAGAGCCTTTGCCAGTGAAGATCAAAGCAAAGAAGTCATTCAGAACCTCAGCCTTCTCCAAATCCAGGGTAGCCAGTTCACCCAATAGCTTCCGGAGGGGGCCTACATTATCAATGGTCTGTCTTTTACTCGCAATGTACCTATAGAATCCCTTGTTGTTATCCTTAACATCCCTAGCTAAGTTTAATTCTAACTACGCCTTAGCTTTCCTCACCTGGTTCCTAGCTTCCCGGACAACATCCCTGTATTCTTCCCAGACCGCCTGTCCTTGCTCCCACCTTTTAAAAGCCTCTTTTTGCAGATTCTCAGCTGCATAACTTGCTATCAACCCAGATAAGTCACACAAGCTCTGAGAACTCATGCTAGAAGAGCATTAGAATTAAAAAGAATACTGAGTATAACATAAACAACTGACTTTTACCTTTTTCTTAAAAAGAATCAATCACTGCATAGATCTAGAATAGTAAATACCTCAAGAATTGTGCCACTTGAATTTAAATACCAAAGTATGACCTTTAGAACAGGATTCATCTCACCCATTTCTAGCCATCTAAACATCAGGGTTCAGAACTGTCAGCTGGTTTTCCAGTACAATGAATAGAAGAAATATGTACTTCCAGATGCAAAACACCTTATCTATCCATGTCATGCTTTCAAGACAGGATGAAAATTGTTAAGTGATAAAGATATCTCACCCCAGCATACAGACTGACTTGATAACCACCTGAGCTTTGCTGTCTTAACTTAAAAATGGCTATAATCAGGTGAGATAAATATCACTCCAAATGTCCAACTTTAGCCTGTCGTGGAAGTTCTGCACTGATAAATCTTGATAATGTGCAATTTTTTTATTGTTTTGATTGATGAGGAAGATTGAACACAGCATTAAGCCATTTTTAATTTATGAAATGCCAAAAAATGAAATTAGGTCATTTTGCTACATTCTAGTTTGTAATTTCATGATTGCCAACATATTATTAACAAAATTAAAATCACACTTGTAATAAAACATGATTTTGACCTCTCTTCCCAATAGCTATACTAGCAGTTAGAAATATGAGATGGAAGCAGAATGGGCATTCATGACTTTTAAAAGCATATTACACAGTTCTAGCATTTACTAACATAGTTCACCTAGTGTTGCATATTTGCTGCATGATTCCAAAAAATCAAACTTTTAAGTTGTGGCACATCATCTACCATGAAAGGACATTAGGGGCAGGAAATGGAAAGATTTATATAATTTCAGTCAGTTATTACTCATAAAGGATTTTTGTTTAAGAACCTGAAGAACTTGGGTGCAACTGAGAAGCTCATTTATCATTTAGATGTTTCAGATGAACCTTCAAGCTAGCATTGCCCAGTGATAATGGAAGTGAAAAAGTACTTTGAAATCCAACTGATTTTCTCAAAGACATTAAACTAATTAGCATTAGTACTGGTTAACACAGATGAAGTATACATCTTTTAAATTTGAGTGTCGTTATTGGTAGTAGACTTCAGATGGTATTTAAAACATACTACTTAAATGTGACAGTTTAGTTTAAACACCATTTTCTACTGTAGACAACTTTTGGAGTACAGGTAAAACATCGGCTGTTCTCTGGAATGTCCTTATTAGAAGTGTCTCTGAATGCCCTTTGTTCTTTTCCAACTCTGTCATATTCCATTGTCCTCACAGATTTGTGGGGCTGTGCCAAAGAACAGCAAATTCATAATCCACTATTCATTTATTCCCTGGTTATTCTATATGCCATTCTGCAGGTAACCACTGCAGATGTCATCAAAAAAATGAAACTCACATGATGTTTAAGAATTAATGATTTGAAAATACAAGAGGGACAAAAAAAAATATGGGTTAAAAATGACCCCTGGAACTAGATGTCACTGCCCAAGCTGCACAACAGAGTTAACTGGTTGAGCCATCATTCACTATGTACATAATATTGTAGGTAAATCATGACATAAGATCACGGTCAATGAGTCCACATTTTTGGTATAGCTGATTGCAAGGAAGAACTTCTCTGAGCAGTCACAAAAGCGAAGCAGGTGTGTGTACACGAGCAGAAAGGGACAGAGCAAGCACACACAGAACCTCATTCAGGTGAATCTGAGTGGCCAGTGGAAAGCCTGGTGAATGTGGATTCCACCATCTGGAAATGGAGCTGCTATATGTTTACTAGAGTTCTCACAAGGAAGATTGATCATTTCCAGATTTCCCATTTTGTTGGGATGGATTAACATCTGGAGAAAAGAAAAGCTGTGTTTGCTCTTGCAGAAATTTCTACTACTTGTATGTGTTTATTGAAGCCTGGAAAGTGCTGGGATATCAGAGATTCCTACTGCTGACCAAGTCTTCACACTTTCTAGATAGTGAAATTAAGCTAACAAGGATTTAGCCTGTTTGCTGCTATATAGAATGACAGGATATAGCTCACTATGAGATGTTTGTTAGAGCCTTGCTCAAGGGAAAGTCTCTTAATCAGTGCTTTTGTCAGAAATCTGTTTTAGCAATGGTGAAGATTTTTTATAAGAGGGACAGTCAAGTCTAACTGCTATCAGTCTGCAAGGTTTTGCTGTTACCTCAGCAATTGTCCAGAGTTCTGTGTGACACCTATTCATGAACTATGAAAACTCGAAAGAATCAAGTACATACTTAAGATCATTGATAACATGGATGAACAATTCAGCTATCAACTTTTCTGGACAGAAAAGTTAGAACTAATAAAAACTACAGATTTGCATTTTTATCTCACCATTAAGCAAATTACTTATTTTGTAGGCTGTTTTACTTAATTGCACATTATTTTGAATACAAATTGCAAGAAAGAACTTTTCTGAAAAATTCTCATATCTTTTCCATAGTATAATCTAGAATACCTCCTTGCACATGAAAGAGAATCTATGAATTGTTTTGGACAAGCTTTATGGCTCATTTCATTTGTTTTTCAGATATTTATTAATTTTTTGAAAAAGCTGAAAGACATTTCTATGAGAAAACATGGGCACTGACCTTAATGGATTGATGGAAATAAACTTATTTTGAAAAGCAGATGGAACTAAAGCAAAGTTATTTTGAAAAGCAGACAGAACATTATTTTTAGAAGATAAGAGAATATTTCTTATCTTCAGTCTGATTAGGAATCACCTCTATAGATTTTTTTTGGGGGAGGATAGCTTTTATAAGCTCTAAATCAGCAGTTTGTTTGTACTCAGGAAAGTGATTTAGTACATGTTTAACTTTAGGCACATGCTTAAATTCCATTGATTCCAATGGAAATAAAGCAGATGTGCTTGGAGTTGATCACATGCTTAAATAGTGTTGAATTAGGGGCTTTATACTTTACAAGTTCAATATACCAAATGTTAATTAATCGTCACTGCACTTCTCAAAGAATGTCTCATTACTAAATGCAACTAGTGGGAGTGGAGATTGCCTAATAACTCATGTAGTAACTAATTAGTTTGTGCTACAAAATGTAGCTGCAGACCTCCTCAACTGTCTCATTTTTCTTGCACTGAAGAATTGTGGATAGGAAGGAGGCGCTAATGGCAATAAAAGTTTCTTGTCAATCGGAGAACTTCAGTGAATGCGTCTGTGTTTGTGTGTATTCATAGTAAGCGGCCTGTATTTCAATCATTGTCGGTGATATACCGAGAATGAGAAAATAAATACATGCCATATGTAGGCAGAATGTATTATTAGTGGTCAATACAATATAAACAGGAGGTGAGGAAGAATGGTATGAAAAAGAAGTGGATTTGATAGCACACTATAAAAATTAAAGTAATTCATCACTGTGTGAGTATCTAAAACAACTAGACCCTGGCAAACAAACTCTTTGAAACCCTTTAAAACAAATAATTATAAACAGCTTGTGAAGCATTTAATCAAAACTTACCATTACTTCACAAGCATAGTCCATGTAAGAGAGTAGGAGGGCACTTCCACCATGTCAAACTGCCAAACAGCCAATACTTTTTAATATCAGAAAAGGGTTGAGTAAAAAGGAATCTCTTTGTATTTTAGGTAGTTTGTGGTAAGCATGGTTACAAACTCTGAACCAAAGACAACCAGGCTTTCACCATTCCCACAACAAGTTTTCAGGATTGACTTCATTAACAAATACACATTGGCATCCAACTAGATATTTCAGTTAGTTGACTTAATCAAGAACAGATTAAGCTTTATAGTTCTAGTACAAGACATATCCAGGCTTAAACCAATTCTGTAAGATAATTTTCTACATTGCTTTAATAACACACCATGTCATTACTACATCTACATAGTTCTACCCTCATCTAATCCCTCCTTTACATCAGTTTGTCAGTCATTAATACTGACACAGTTTTCATCAGTATCAGAGGGGTCCCATATTCAACCTTTGGACAGAGAAGCATCTGCCTGAAAATGCTGGGACATCTGACTTTCCTCTCTCTCCTCAGGAATTTTAAGAATGGATTTGGAAAAAAAAAAAAAAAAGTAAATAATGGAGAATACTTTAAAAATAACAGCTCAGTTTCCTCACAATTTTTCTTCTCCCTCCCTGCCCTCTGCCTCCTTGCCCCCAGCAGCTCATGAAGTTTCTGAAGAAAATAACAGCATCCAGCCCTATCTATTTTGAAATGCAAGAATCTCATGTGGAACAAAGCATTCATTAGAAACAGGACATCATGAGGAGCTAGACTGTTTTTACTCATGCTCCTGAAGTTTCTTTAAAGATGTGCTGCTAAATTCATTTTTCCATCCTGACTGAGCTACATCCTTCTAACAAAACACCCTCAATGACATCTCCCTTTAACAGGTAGCTTAATTCCCTAGGAATCCCCAGTGGCAATACTGAAAATGTGACTATAGACAAGAAATCTGTTGTCTGATTTATACACCCTGGTGTAAACTGGGGTAAAAGGTTTCCCAATGCCAACGGGTTGGCTCATTGGAATAAACATAGTGGTCAGTGGCTTGAACCTCCTGTGGCCAAGTGTGTCATTAAAACCTGGTGGTCCATGTGTAAGGTGAAACCACGGCCATATAAACATACATGCCATTTCCCACACGTCCAAAGGAATGCTAGAACCTCCTACTTCCCCACTGAGTGATGCTGCTTTGTGGGCAATGGAACCTGGGAAGCAAACGTAACAGGCTGCCTTTCTGCTCCCTTCAGTTAAAAATTCAGTCGCTCCCCAGGAATACTTCTGTGGTAGTGCAAATGACCAAATGAAGCACAACCTTGACAACAAAAATGACTGATTAATCTGATCATACCAAATATAAAATTTCTCTCAAATGCGTATTGCTGAATAAACACTTTTCCTTCAGTGAAACAGAACATTAACGTGAGATTCATTCCATTAACCCACAGAAACTCTTGATGTTCCTAATGTAACTGTTACTTGGGATCCAAGCCAAAACACTGACACTGACACTGCCATAGGATCAAGACCAGGTTTAATCTAGAAGTAGTACACATCCTTGCAAAGCACTTTGGTGCAGGGAGACCCAGAAGTGTACTATGAAACAAAACAGAAAGCTGATGCTCCAGTAACTAACAGTTTTCAAAAGTAAGCCTAAGATGGAGTTTTTAACTCACTACCTGCTTGGTTATCATTGCCTTCAACTCTAATATGCCATTCAGCAGGCATTATCAAATCACATATCACAGTCAAGAATCCTTGCATGGTAGCAGCAGTCACAGAAAGGAGTTCAGTCTTGCTCTAGTTATTGCTGCTTGCAGGAGTTGTTTCCTCTTCTGCCAGGAATGGACAGAATCATAGAACAGTTAGGATTGGAAAGGACCTTAAGATCATCTAGTTCCAAACCCCTTGCCATAAGCAGGGACACCTTACACTAAATCATGTCACCGAAGGCTTTGTCCAGCCTGGCCTTGAACACTGCCAGGGATGGAATACTGAAGATGGCAAGAAATAATTTAAAAACCCCAAACAAAACCAAAAATCCCCCAACAAAACAGAAATCAATAGAAAATATGAAGAAAAAGAACAACACAGAAATAAAGATATAGAAACATTGGCAGAGCCTAGGAAGAGAGGTGAGCACACACTTTATCAGTTTTTGGCAGACACAGCCCTGCTCCCAGCAAATCCAGAGATCCCCATTTTCAGATTCAGAGTGAAAAAAGATTGGGCAATATCTCCCATGGCAACTCTCAGGTGACTTTTGCAGTGCTTGTGAGCATTGCCCTGGCTGGGAAAATGTTCTGCTCAGAGTAGCCTTTAATTCCACTCTGAATTCTGCCACGCAGTACCTCAAACCTGATCTGATATGCTGCCTGCAGGATTATCCAGGCAGTAGCTATGCAGCTTATTTGGGATAATCATTTAGTATGTGGTCCATTTAGAGGCATTAATTGCAGCAAAAACATGCTTTCCTTCGATTCTACAGCAAGCCAAACAGAAACAACAACATAGTTGCTGAATTACCCAAGAAGTATTTACATGCTGATGTATTTTAAGAATACTAATTATTTATTTTAGAATGGCTCTTTGTCCTAATTTTCCTAATTTGGAATGGTCTTTCATTAAGGCTTAAAGCCTTAAAGGCTGTAGTAAGGCCCAAAATAATGTTTAATATATATCTTAAAAACTGCAGTGAGTGGTGCAAAGTACACACTTATGTTTTGATTAGCTCCATTCCATGCTACGTGTCAGAACAAAAACTCTTCAAAACATTGGCCCTACTGTATTGTAGGACCTATGCATAATTATTTCAAAACACACAGAAAGTGGCACACAGAAAAGTAACGAATAAAATATGTGTGCCCCCCCCAAATCAAGAAAAGTTTTAGATATTACAAACAAAGCACTTTCTGTACGACTTGCTTCTTTTAAATCCAACGTATTTACAAGGGTACCCTGCTTTAAAAAAAGAAGCAGCTGTATATAAACTAGATAGCATACATAGCTGCTCTGTTTAGAAAACAGCAAAGTACCATGTAAAAAAGCCTCTGTTTAGTCAGCCCACCCACTACGAAAGCAAAAAAAAAAGAAAGAGCAAGCTGACATTTAGAAAACAGGATATACTGAACAGTTTTCACAATTGTGCCCAGCAAGTCTGATAGACCTTTTTGTGTGAATTCTACAGCATGGGCCCAATCCTGCAAGTTACCACCTATTGGGAAAGGAAGGTTGTCCACGATGCAAGTTAAAACAGCATTATAAGCCCAACCTTCTTTTACAGTCTGGCCTTTAAAGAAACCGCTAGTAATCAATGAAATAGGAAATCAAACAGTAAGTGTGAGGCAAACATCAAAAAAACCCCAACCTTCTGGAAAAGTGATTTTTTCAGTCCTACTATAGATATGACAAAATATTGTTACTGACAGACCAAAAGAAAGGTTAAAAACCCCTGTGAACCTGAAGTAAGCACATATAAGCATGAGAAGAAACTCCAAATACTGTTAAATAACATTTTCAGCACACAGATTTTCCTACGTGTTTGGAAAATGCTGAACACAATGAGGTCCAGATGCTGATTGGAGCCAACAAGCTTAATGCAAAGCAAATACTGCATAGTCACTTTGTACCTAACGGTGCCTGCTGCAGAGGCAGCCCAAGTACGCTGCTACAGGTAGCCATGGGTCTGACATCAGCTGTCTCACGCTGCAATGAATTAAGCATGTTATGGTGTGGTGGGACATAATCTTCGGAGGGCAGGTATATGTGGCTGACATTCAATCTCTGAAACCACATCAATAAACACAATCCTTCAAGTTAGAGACTTTCACCAGTCATGAAGTCTGTATTTATACACACAAATACACATATATATATGTGTGTATATATATATATACACACACAAGCATCCATTTCTGGTTGAAAATACTGCAATAGGGAGCACATTTACTGTGAAAAAACCCATAATAATAAGGAAACGTCACTCTTCTTTTAGCCAGTTCAAAATTGTTCCTAAGAACTGGGCCTACCCTTCATCTCTGCTCCTGGCCTGCCTGCCTCCCTCTACGCCTGCCCCCGGTCCCTGGTACTTGGTAGTTTGACCTAAAAGGCTAATAGAAATATGCATGTATAACTAATAACTCTAAGGCTATGTATACAAAGCCATCCCCAGTCTCCACTGAGCCAGCCAAGGAGCTCTCAGTCGCTCATCACTACCCCTGGAGTCTAATTAGACCCTCAGATCAGCCAGCAGAGATGATCATCTGAGCTTTCCAGTCTGTTCCCCTCTATAGGAGATGGGTTAATTTAAACAGCAGGTCTTTTCTATCTCTCTTGGACCTATGAATGATAAAGGGCATAGTCAACAGATAAGGAACAACTTTAAACACTGCAGAAACAAACAAAATTTTAACTGTAAGCAGGGTGATTTTTTTTTTTTTTTAAAGTGCACAGAGTCCAACAGAGCCATCCTATGCTAAAAATTCCAACACAAAATTCCTGCAAAAGGCAAAATCCAGTGCCAAGGAGACTCCCCTTGAGTATTCACTGAACCTTACTAACTAGACAGCGGTTGAAGGGGATTCCATTGGGGCACTCATAAAATCAGCCCTTGTACAGATTTGTGTCAGCCTTGCATCTCAGAAACAGAGTAGTCTAAGAAAGAGCAGCATGCTGACAACCCAATGGCAGGACAAGCAATTCAGCCTCTGACAGGTTTGAACAGTGCTCATTGTCTGAGCAGCAAGTCAATGCAAGCCAGGAAAAACTTTCAGAGATTAGAGTAGTGGCTCAACTTCAAGGAACAGAGGAAGTTATGCTGAAGAATCCACTGCCTTTTTTGATTCTTTTCTCCTTCCTGCCAGGGAAAAGAAGGTTGGAGCTGCTGTGGAGGCTGGCAGAGAAAGTAACAAAATGAAGGGAGCTTCCCTTTAGCTCCTTCTCATCAAAAACTGTTGTGTGTTCTCTCACTTAGCTTCCTTGAATACTATTGAAAAATAAGAGATCTCTCTAAAAGCAAATGTTCTCCTTTTGTCTTCAAAACAGAGGAAAACAGATTAACTCTTTGAAGAACCAGTTACTGCAGAAACATCTGTAGGAATAAGTCATAAATGGTACTTCCAGTAAAAGTGTGTTTGCTAGGCTTTTAAAACACTCTATTCTGTGGAATCCTAATTTCAAATTACAATTTCAATAAAGTCTGCATACACAGTTTCCTCACTGTCTTTCAAAAAGGTATTTCATATTTCTCTTGTCCAGTGAATGGGCGCTTAGCTCCTGTATGTCCTGCCACAGATACATGTCAGACAGTGAGATGCACTACAAGCGACTGAGTTCTATTAAAAGGCCTTAAACCATTAAAAATGCTGTTAAATTATACAGACTGTTTAGATGCATAGGCTATTGTTTTCACAGCAAAATGTTCTAGAATTTCTCAGAACAGTTAAAACCCGGAATTCATTAATGTAGGGTTCAGATAACAAGTCTGACCATCACTTGTCTGCATCTACTTGCTCTGGAAGAAGTAATGGCACTTCCATTAAGAACTGGTATTGCACATGTGCAGAACTTTTACTAATCACTTTATGCTTTTTAAATTGAATTTTTATAATACTTGAGGACATGCACATTTGGAGTTTGGTCTAAATGTGGTAGAACTGACAGCAAGCAAAACTAATCCAAGTGTCACTGAATAATGATATACAGGAAAAGAAGACAAGCAGATGAATAAATCCTTGATTTTTTCCTGGAGTCTCAACGACTGCACACTTCAGGAAAACTTTTGTTGTTTTTTAGCTAGTAGACAATTCCAGGTATGGAAAAGTGCTAAATTCATGCCCCTGTCCTCATCCACATCTTCTTATTTAGACTCATGAAGAGTTCACTGGCAATATCAGAAGGGAGAGAAAAATCCTGTCCTTTGCCTATACCCTACATAGAACAACTATAGAAAGTGGTTAAAAAATGATGTGTTTCTTTTGCCTCCTCTTCCAAAGTTTATGGCTCCTTTTTGCCTGTCTCTAAACTCAGTTGGGGCATTGTTATCTGCTGCCATATATTTGCAAAATTGAAATTAATATGAAGCTGTACTCGTACATACTGAATTAAATGCCTAGCACAGCAAAGAACCTGCAGCCTGGCAACTGGATTGAACAGGGTGGCTAATATCAGGGGATATATTTCAGAAACCACACATAAACCTAAACCAGTGCCTCCAAAATGCCTTGCACAAAACCAGGTAAAGGTGTAATACCATCATCAATGAAAAGAGTAGAATCTATTCTGAAACCTGATAAAGTCTCAGTAAATGTAAGGACTATCATTCTGTATCTTTGTTAAATGTGGTCTTAAAAATATTTACTAAATGGCTAACCACGAGACTAAACAAAAGCATTACCACCATTGTAAAGCAAGATCAAGGCAGTTTCATGCCAGGCAGGAAGGCAGCTGATAATTTAAGAAGAGTGCTACAGATATTATGAGAGGTGAGAGATGATGACGATCCCATTGCTGCTTTTTCTGGATATGCTGAAACTGTATTTAATAGGGTAGGATCAAATGGTGATATCTACAATATGCCTCTTGCAAGTTTTGTTTTGGATTAAAACTCAGAAACCTAATTAAAACAATTTACTTTCACCCATTAGCCTTAATCCTTATGAATGGCTTACTGTCTTCTCTGGTTATTTTACCAAGAGGCACTTGAAAATGATGCCCTCCCTCTCCTGTTCTACTTTGCTCTTGACCTTGAACCTTTGGCCATCTCCTGCATTTTTATTTTGAAAAAGTATTTGGCATCCAGAAACTGGTGTATGTGTAGGTGACATTCAGACAGTTATAAAAAGGCATTTTCACAGAATAGCAAAGGCTTTCTTAGAAATAGCTCAATTTCATTTTCACTTACAACATTCCCTTGCAAGACCAACCTATCTCTCCATTACAATGCACTAGTCTACCAGACTCATAATATCTAAAATATAAGATCTAAAGTTTCGTCTAGGTACACAAATAGCTGCTTTCCAGAAGTGCAGATTAGGGCCTAACTCCCACTGAGATCAACTGCTCTTAAGAACTTTGCTTGCTCAGGGTTTACTAAAAAAAGTAGTAGAGGCCCAAGACTTCTAAAAAACTGGGGTTACTTCTCCAAGTAAGAATAAGGCCTATTGGAATTTAATAGTTCAAAGAAACCAGGCTCTGCCAACTGCAGAATGAAGTTCATAATTCTAAGTACTTAGCTTTTAATCTTCAATAATTTTTCCAAAGTGTAAAATGCTTACAAGAAAATTTGGAAGTCAAAAAAAGGAGGAGAGATATGCAATTAACCATAAAAGCATACAAAATCATTTAAGAGGCTTCAAAACTGAGGTCGTCTGAACTGTTGTGGCCTTTCAAAGAGACTGTTAACATTAAGAAGTTCATATAGAGACCACTTAAGCTCCCCTCAATTTGCAAGCAACATACAGTCCACCCATTTGCTCCAAAGAGATAAAATATACTTCTTGCAGAATAAATTTATACCCCTGGGAAGTATATAAACTGTTGCTTCTGAAACTCACTTACCAAGACTCCTACTCTACCATCAAAGAAAACACCCATTTTCAAAGATGATTCCGACTAAATTCTTTCTATCCATTACAAATCTCACCATACACTAGTGAAAGGGTTTTCCTGACAATGTAATTTCACCTTCTTGCAGCAGAAAATACAGTTTAGATAATAAAGTATTTGTCAGTGTTGCTTTAGTTCTAGATTTTTAGCAGCAATATTCAGATTGAGTTTGGTCAACAGTTCTGGCCAGCTTTCAAAGTCTACAAAGCCAGTACATATGAAATCTCACCTATGAACAAGCAAAAGGTACAGCTGACTGGGCTTTATGACTCATTGAATGGACCTGTGCATTTCACGGACTGTCAACAGCTTTGGAAATATCAGTAATCCATGTACAGTAACAATAACAGGTTTTAAGAAAAATATAACTCTCTGGTAAAACTGAAAAAAATGGATGTTGCTGAAAGAAATGTCCTTGAAAAATATTAAAATACAGAGAAAATAAAAAACTAAACAAAGATATTATTACTGAATGTTTTCTTCATTATGAATTGTTTTCAAACCTCATCTATGCTGGAAAGGCCAGTCTGCCAGCGTGTGCCTTTGCCCTTCCAGATCTCACTGCTACTCTATCAACTGCCAGCTTAGTAGGATGCACATTGCTGACTTTGTTTCTTTCTGCCATTTTTCCATTTCTAAACTCTATATAAAATCTTACTTTGCTTGACATATTTTTCTCTCTGTCTGTACACCCAGCTAGGAAAAACACATAGAGGTCTCCAGGTAAAAGCCACAGAATTCCTGAGTGTCATATAGAACAGGCTGCCCAGGGCCTTATCTAGTTCAGTTTTGAGTATCTCCAAGGAAAGAGATTCCACAACCTCTCTGTGCAACTTCTGCCAGTGTTTCAGCACCCCTACTGTCAAAAAACCACCACCTACAAAACAACAAACAACCCAAATCCTCCCAAACAAAAACCCCCACAATCTGACCACTCAAAAGCAGATCATAAATTATTATAGAATCATAGAACAGTTAGGGCTGGAAAGGACCTTAAGATAATCCAGTTCCAACCCCCCTGCCATAACCATGGACACCTCAGACTAAACAATGCCACCCAAGGCTTCATCCAACCTGGCCTTGAACACTGCCAGGGATGGAGCACTCACAACTTCCCTGGCCAACCCATTCCAGTGCCTCAGCATCCTAACAGTAAGGAAAGAATTTCTTCCTTAGATCCAATCTAAACCTCTCCTGTTTAAGTTTGAACCTGTTACCCCTTGTCCTGTCACTGCAGTCCCTAATGAAGAGTCCCTTCCCAGCATCCCTAGAGGCCCCTTCAGATACTGGAAGGCTGCTATGAGGCCTCCATGCAGCCTTCTCTTCCCCAGACTGAACAGCCCCAACTTTCCCAGCCTGTCTTTGTATGGGAGATGCTCCAGTCCCCTGATCATCCTCGTGNCGGTTTAGTGTGGGGTGTCCCTGCTTATGACAGGGGGGTTGGAACTAGATGATCTTAAGGTCCCTTCCAACCCTAACTATTCTATGATTCTATAAAGTAGGATTCTCTGTATCCCATCTGCAAGCTGCATATAGATGTTTTGGATATATTAGGTTATTGCAAATGATGCAGGCAATACGACATGTCCAAATGCATTGAGGTGGGTAGGTTGTGAGGCATATTGGGGTGCCACTGAAGTTAAAGTGATCTACAGTGTTAGGCTGTTCCTTGGATCCTGACTCTGTAGCTGTAGGCGGTGTCATTGCCCTTCTTATTGGGACTTTTGAAACTGCTACTCTGATCTACAGCTTTGTTTAGAGCAGCCAGGCAGTGACTGTACAACTGGACAGAGTTGCTTGTCCTTAGAGGTGAAATAGGTTACTCAAACAGTAATAGTGTAGTGTGCCAGTGGTAAACATAAAAGCATACTTGATTTCTGATTTGTTATTTCAGGACAACCCATAGAAGTGGGCAAAATCTGTCTGCCCAACTTGGAACTGGATAAGCTCTATTTATTTATAAAACATTATGTTACAACAACAGCATTAAGGGCTGGGCATAATGCACCCTTTCGTTCCTGTGAAGGCTAATTGATCTTGCTGTGCCTGAATAACTGAACAATGCAAACATAAAATCACCAGTTAATCTTTGCAGGGTTATACTAACACTGTTGGTTCTCTGTGTTTTTCTTTACAGCTTACAGCATAAGGACACCTCTTAGCTGGTTGCCTGTGGAATACCGAAGGTGTGAGGCAGGTTAGCGAAGGCGGAGGCTGAACTCCATCTCCTTTACCAAAGAGTAACATAGTACTCTGGCTTCACTGTCTGGCTTTCCTAGGAACAGGGAGAGTAGGCACAGACCTACTACTTTCCACCTTTGGACTAATTTTTAATTGGACTAGTTGTCTAATTTTTATGATAGTTCAAAATCAGGAATATGGAACCTGAAGCTCTGTCAGGGGTCCAGAAGTAACATCCACAATTTGTGTGTGTGCCTTCACTTTTGTGAAGGATTACAGTATCTCCTCTGTGTAATGTTGTTATCAATCCTTGCCCTTTAAATAGGACTTAGAAACTATGACTTTTGTGAGCCATTCAGCACAGGTCAGTGACCTAGTTGTTCAATTTAATATGACTTAATCCTGAATGCAGTTTTCACAGAGTTTTATCACTTTTTTCTCTAGATGAAAGTGCTAATAATTGAGACTGTAGCCACCAAAATTAGTATTATGACTAATTCTCTCCAGCTTTGATTAGATTTGTGCAGTCAGATTTCCTTATCGCTACTATTAAGCATTTGATCTGATGGTAAATACTTGTTCAACAGAACATAAAATGTACTTGCTTATTCAGAAGCTTTACATTCAGACAAAGGAATGATAATTTCCTAATTATTGTCACTTTTTTAACACTCCTTATGCTGTTCAGCTTTTTAATGATTTTTTTCTTTTAATCTGTACAATTAACTAAAATATAATGGCAAGAAGAATAGCTGTAGAAACACTTGGAAAGTCAGGACAGAGTGGTGCAGGATAGTTATAAAGAAATACACCCAAATCAGGAGTTACAAAGGAGCTGAAGGAAATGAAAGGTTTGGAGAAAGCCCTCAGAAGCAGCAGGGACTGCAACTACAACTGTTCAGGGAAACAGGAGGTGGGAGTAGAAGAAAACAAGCGACCCCTCCTCAGCTGACTGCCAGGTAATGGTAAGAGGGCACAATGGGAGACTGCTGATACTCTGGAGTGCTCCACCACTTAGATGCAGTGAAGTTACAGTGTCTGATAAAAAAAACCCAGAAAGAAACATGGGAGAAATGTAGGAAGATCAGAAAGCTCCTTGCCAAAATATATTCCCTAAAATGGAACCCCAAATCTGTTTTGAAGAGCAGCAATGCAGAATGTATTGTGCCTCCACCTTACTGCAGCTGTTATATGGTTCAGGGGCCTGAATCCTTTCTGTGGCATTTGTTGTCCAGCAGGTAGTTATGGCAGGCTAATGGAGAAAAGTGTTAGCAGCAAATTCTACAAACGACAGTTTTCCTCCAGTCTGCTAAATGAGCTAATGTCACTTTTTACTCTCCAGGTGAAGTTGAATCTTAGCCTGTCGTGTGGTGTTTTTGCTTAAAATGCCAGTCTCAAAAATATAGTCAAATTTTATTCCCTATCTCTTTCAGTTTAGAACTGAAATTGTATGGAATAGATCTATATATGAATGGCTTACTATAAATGTAAGAAAGAGAGATCAATTTTCAGAGTAATTTCAAGTTCAGCCACAGGATAAAACACCCAGATATTAACTATTCAAAATGGCATATTAAGCAAGAAAATATGCTATTATATAACTTCTTTTATTTCTCTTCTAAACAGTGGATGACAGTCAATTTAGTCTACTAACAGAAAAGCTAGGGTTACCAGATGGAGGGTTGAGTTGTCTGGATTTTGTGGCAATACTGGAACATAAAGGATTTTTAACAGCAATAAAGCATGAAAGAAAACTTTCCTGGAACATCCAGAACTTTTCTCTTCCAAGGAAAGGCTATTGGTGAAATTAGGAAGAAATCAGTGGTAAGATTTTTAGCACCCAGATTAACTTCCTGTCTGTAGTGCTCTGATTCGTGATCCAGATAAGATGCCAAGTATCTAACTGGAGAGAAACTGGAACATGGGGGATGTGAAGTAACTATACACAGATAGATACCATGGAGTTGTCACTAACAGATTGCAAAAAGTAATTTACTGATTGCTCTGTCTTGAGTAGATCCTTGTCCTCAGCATTTCTAAGTCTTAGTCACAGTCTTGGAATTATGCTGTATCCTAGATTACAGTGTATGATTTTATAGTAGTGGTGTCCAGCAACTTTTTGTGTTGTGAGTAAAAAGCTAGAAGACAGCAATTAGTCCTTTCAGGAAAGACAGATATGTTATTAAGCCATTAGTGATGAGTTTTAGTGTCAGTACATACAACTGGAGCTCTGTGGTTTGGTCTGGTTACTTATTGGTTTGTGGGTTTAATTTAAATTACTGCTTTTGAATGTTAAAGCTGTTAAGGGACAGTACTACTAGAGAAAATTGAAATGTTGTTCTCTATAATGTAATAGACATTTTTATTAGAGTATCAAGAATTCCAGTGAGAGAGCAAGGTTTACTGTTTGCATGTCCACCCACATAATGAGGATGTGGTCTTCAGTGATTTACTATTGTTGAGGAATGAATACCAGAGAAGTATATTCATAATTTGGGAGTACAAGTTTTTACTCAGCTACTTGCCTTACCCTATTTGTAATTTCACTGATTTCAAGGCACTGTAAGGGGTTTGATTTTCAACTCTTAAAAATGAAGCTGATGGAATATGAACTGATTGCATATGGGGGAACCCTGAGTGCAGACTAAAGCTAGTAAGTAATTATTCATTTCTCCTTTCTTTTATACTCATGTTTTAAGTCCAGATTTTACAGCTAAAATTCTGATGCCACTGAAGACAACAGCAGTTTTGCCATTGGATCCAAGGCCTACTTTAACTTCTATTATACCTCTTATTTTCCCTCAGAGGTGCACATTTACCTTTCTCACACTGTTCCTATTATTTTCTGCTGCCATTATTTCTTTTAGAACTAAGACAAGAGGAATAGCTGACTTGTGGCTGGCTGACATAATATTCAGGTTTTTTCTGTATTCATTCCTAGAAGCTTAGAAGTTTGTGAATATGGTCGGCTAATCATCTGTCCACCAAAATATGCATGCCTTCATCCAATAGCCTAATAAAAGATGTTTTAAACAGGTTAACCTCAGGAGAAATGAGTGTGCCAGTTCTTTGATTTAAATCAAGAATCAACAGTATTTTGACTGTATTTAAAGTTTTTGCTTTTGCCAATTATGAGAATCACAGCTTTTCTTTCGACACATTACTTTATCTCATAGCTGTAAAAGGAAGTGTGACCCACATTTAACATAAAGCAAGTCTCCAAAATCAGAAGGCAAAGAAAAACCCTTAACTTCTATTTCCAATGATTCGTGGTTCACTGGGTTGGAGGGTAGTCTGAGACCTGATTTTCTTCTTATAAGCTTTAGTGGGAAAGCAACACGAGTACAAATTTTCTTGACTAGATTTCAATAGAAATTGAAATTTAAAAAAGGGAAGGACAGTGCATGTCTGTAGGAGGGAGTAGGATTTAAAGGGTAAAATCAGGAGAGATTGAAATGATGCAGTGAATACTATTTAGTGATTCTTCACAGTAGCTGCAAAGGCTCTTGTGTGTCACTATGTAAATCTTAAAAAGAAAATAGACTTTTCTTTAGAACAGGCCATTAGCATTTTTTTTATCAATCAGGAGTAAGGTGTAGTAAAATGTTGGTGTGTACATTTTTCTTTGCAAGTTTTCCCCATTTTAAAATCTGATGTGAATTACTTCACATGTTGCAGAAAAAAATCTAAAATGCTCAAGAGGCTACAAAAGATGCTTAGTCTCTTTTCCCCCAGAAGCAAGGCAAAATAGGTTCCTAGAGTATTACTGCACAATGAGCAGAAGGAATCAGATCTGTAACAGTGACCAAAATAGCTTTTCTATGGCCTAAAAGTAACTTAGCCTGTCAGGACTGGAAGTATGTGATTGCCCTGCTGGGAAGCTGACCATCTCCCTTCCCTGATCCTGCTGGCCTTTGGGATAAGAAACTTGTGACAATATGAAGCTGCTGTTTGTGCAGGGCTGAGTCTTGCCAGAACTCAACATCAGGCAAAACAGGTTCAGGGGTGACGCTCTGTCAAGTCAGGAGTGTTTTGGTGGCAGATCTCCTGAAATAACTCACATCGGTTCAGACTAGAGGAGGGCTTAGCCAGGATAGAACTGCTCCAGGGAATATGGTCTAGTGTGCAGCAGTTGTGCTGCAAAGATGTAAAGAATTGCTTTTTCTGACACTGTCTGCAATTCCTGTGTTCTCTCACTGAGACAGACAGGCGGTATGACAGCAAGTCATGGCTTTAACAGGGCTCTTTTTCTCTTCCTCCAGTCTGATACCTCCCTTTCTCAAAGCAGTCAGGCACCAGAGAAGGCTAAAGCAAAAGAAAAAGGCCGTGTCTTAGCTGTGATTTCTTCAGTTGGGATTACCTTCTTCACCTTGTGCTGAGAAAACTATAGCAGCTGAGGCCATTATTGTAAATTCTGTGGACACCACTAATCCTGCATACAGCTATTGGACTTCATCGTGTTTGGGCTGTAAAAAATACAAATGCAGGGGTTTTTGTTTTATTTATGTTATATTACTGTGCTATTTTCAGATATGTTTGATATCATCCTTTTGATATTTGCTATACTTTGATTTCATTATTGCAGATGCCAGTTTGAATGGGCCATGAGCTGTGCTAAGTAAAAGCCCAAGCCACGGAGTAAATGATGTTAAATTCACTACATGAGTGCTGAAGAATGTCTCAGTCAACTTAATGATAAACTGATGGAAGTCTATGGGGTAAATACATTGAGCCACAGTTTGCTTTTGGCAGTGTTGTCATTTTGATACAAACATTTGTTGGTTTGGAGGAGCTGTCAGGAAAGTTACTCTAAAATCATGTTGGATATCTTGTCTTCTGTTTTCTCAGAAACTTCCAGTTCAAATATATTCAGTTTTCAAGGCAAAAAGTTTGATTTGGTTTGGGTTGTGGGTTTTTTTTTTTCACTAATTGTCTTCTCTATAGCCTTCACCAGGAAAATAAGAACTTAGTTATTTTTTCCATCCTTTGGTGTGCACAGCTATTAAAGCTTCTACAATTAGAAAAGAATAACTGTGTCTTACTCAATCATGGAATGATCCATCTATTCATGAGAATGATCTTTCAAGAAGCTCTTAGTCCCTAAATTCTGCCACACAGTGATATTAATCGAGGTGGGGGTTTTTTTGCAGTTTTTCTAAGTTTGCTCATTATTTTCTGCAATTACCATTAGAATGTACTCCTTGAATTCCCATCATGGGTATGTACACAGTAAGAGAGATCATATTTTACAAAGGAGAGAAGACTCAGTCCTTACCCTTTTGCTCCGTACATCCCATCCCTGTTTCCTGGGAGAAGTGGAAAGATCAGCATTCAGGAATGGGATCCTCTGTGCAAACCAGCTTGGACATCCCTAGCGAAGTTGATCATATTGAGCAATGCTACTTCAGATTTCTGAAGAACTACACCTTTTTTTTTTGATCATTTTGCAACTATTTTAATGGAAGAAGCTTTGCAGCTGGTACATTGATAACTGTGAACTCTTCATCACAGGTTTTCTAAGGGTGCGCACAGGTTGAAATGAGGTACCTTCTAGTATAGTACTGATGGAAAGTGGAGGTTAATTTGCAAGTTTGCAGAAGGGTGGCTTTTTGATGCTCTTACTTATGCTCAGTTCTGTACATGCTTGAGATGAAAGCAGAAAGACTGCAGTTTAACATAGATTTTCCCAAGTGTTTAGTAAGGCAGTATTATAAATGCTTTGTATTCTCAAGTGGCATTAAAATACTTGCATGTTGTCAAAACAAATCTAGAACAAACATTTGTTAATTATGTTTGAAAACATGTAGTTGACATGTTAAATATATTTAGTTAAATATTCCTAGTTAGTGCACCTATTCTGCCTTCCATAAGACAGACGGTACTCACGACGATACCATCAACATGCTTGACTTTCAGCAATTCTTGGGCAGCTTTCTGCTTCATCTTCGAGATGAGGAGCTCCTTTGCCTCCTTGGTTTGTCAGGAATGAACCTGACCTCTGTATTAAATTACCAAGAATTCTGTCAACTGTTCCACACCCAAGAAACTATGGAGGAACCTCCTCACCTCATGGCACCTCACAAGTAAGATAAAGTTGTGTAGTACTTAAAGTAATCTGATGTGTTTACAAAAATGAATATACTGTGTGAAAATTTCTATTGGGTATAACTGAAAAAAACATGGTGTTAAAATATGTCTTTATTAAGCTGAAGTTGGGTGGCTTTACCAAGTTCTCAGTGATGTAGGACTCCCTTAAAACAGATATTGAATCCACTACTTGGTTAAATTGCCTGAACTACCTCTAGGGACTGTTTAAGTCTGTAAGGTCAAACATGTACACTGGTTTAGGAGTTGGAGCCTTAGAGCTGAGCTAGCCTCCAAACTAGACAGCTTGGCTGCATCATCCAAGTAGCAGACTGGAGACATGGTTTGGGAATCGGACAACTTTTTGGATCAAGGAGCAGCCAGGGTATTAGGTCCCTAGCACAGTGTCTGTCAATTCTGAGACTAATGTTGTTGGTGTACATTACAGTAGCTCAAAGCCTCATTCTGCAGACCTTTATACTGCCAGGGCACTGAGAGTAGACAAGATCTGGGGGAGTGCATAGAAGCACCAAGGTACGGTGAATTGGGTGGAGGATAGAAGAAAAGTGCTGCAGCCTCCCTTCCTGTGAAAAGTGATCCTGCTTAAAATGTCTGGAACTTTAAAGTTTGAGATCAACTTTAATGATAAACAGTGTTTAGACACTAAAAAATTCATTATAAAAACTCAGTGTGAAACTCTGTTTAACGATGCAAGCAGAGATAAATTCATAAAAATAATGACAAGATACAGCAGGATTGAAAAAGCTCCTGATCAGCAGCTCATCTCTGCTGTGGCAGTGAAGATGTGATATATACACATAGGATTATTTCCCAGTTTTTATTAGTCTTTTACAGCATTGCTGTTGGCTCTGATGTTGGTAATATTTATCTGCTTGGTTTGTTTTTCTTTTCTCCTAAACTGGACAAGTTGGTGAATCAAGGACATCAGCCCAAAATAAGAAAAGAAGCTGATGATGATTGTCTTGCTAACACTTAGAAGCTGAGACCAATTACTGTTGCACTCTTACTTCTGTTTCAGTTTGGACGTAGCAAAAAATTTAAACATTCTGAATACGGCTCCAGAATTTCCTCATTTCAAATACTACTACTACTTTTTCAGCAGTCCAGCAAAGAAAACAAAGTGATTGATGCCTTAAGAGCAATTGCATTTCCCTGCTCAGTGTTTAGACTATTTTTGTTGATCGGTTGTTTAGGCTCATGGAATCTTCTCTCCAGCAGTGGGAGTGGGGAAAACTCAGAA
The DNA here is from genome assembly GCA_002631895.1 of Agapornis roseicollis. NCBI lineage: Eukaryota > Metazoa > Chordata > Aves > Psittaciformes > Psittacidae > Agapornis > Agapornis roseicollis. The sequence continues at coordinate 21,338 of NDXB01010440.1, forward strand.
CGTTCCCAGGCACCTATAAAAGATTAGTATGGCATTCATGTTTCTAAACCCACAGGAAGCCCTCAGCAAAAGCTTTCAAGGCCCAGAGTCCTAGGAGCTCAGAAGTGAATGATTTTGCAGTGCTACAGTTCCCCAGGACTTAAGTTTCTGTCTGCACATGCCATGGGTGTTACAGGAACTCAGTGTGTAGGTCAAATGTAGTTACCACATTTCACCTGGTCTGCAGACCCAATATTCCTCTGCCTCTTAACTGAGAATCTTTGTCAAGGAAGCATACTCCTGGAGGGTGGCTGAACCAGGCTTTGAAGCCATATGTCTGCAGTGTTTCCTTGCAAAGCAATAGCTAGAATAGAAACAGGTACTAGGATGTAGCATGATGAGGGTAGTTATGTGCTAAGAGAGATAGCCAGCCTTTCCTCAGTTTTCTAACTGGAAGTGCTTTGAAAAGCTAAAGTGAATTGGGCACCAAAATAAGGGCTAGTCTTCTCAGGTGAAGGAAGGTGCACCATTTTAAAGAATGGTGAGACACAAGGTCTCCTTGATTCTCAAGAAGGTGTGCCCTTACATAGCATAAGGTTTTAGTCAGCTTTCTGTGTCCTGCAACAGCTATGCTGGATCCTCATTTGAGGCACCCATATTCCTCTGCATGCTTGGACTCAACCAGAAGCACAAGGGACCCAAAAATTAGGCACTTGTAATGGCTGGATTTGAAAATGTAGGTCTTCCTCCCCAGACTCACAAGCCATGCCTTGGTGACTCATAAAGATAGTTTTGATCTACATTATTGACGTAAATCAAGGATAATCTTGCTGGAGTCACTCCAGGATATAATTGTTTCTGGGATAATTAACATTTCCTTCTATGCGTATAAATGATCCATGCTGGCTCTTGAGTTTGAGGGAGAATTGAACAACATTGATTTGAAAATAAATAGGGAATTTCAAAATTTAAAACATCTTCGCTAACCTGCAGCTAGGGAAATAAGGCAGTATTTAAAGAATTAAGTTTACACAGATGTGAAGTAACAGTCTTTAATGGGTGTCTTAGAAACTAGGAAACAAAACCACCACTACTGTGAAGAACAACAAAGGGGAAGAAAACTTGTGGAGATTAAAGATCCCACTAAAGTAAAACATAGTTAGTTGTTATTATATTTTTTTCTTTTCTGAGAAAAAGCCAGATGATAACGGATGCAGAGCTAGCTTGTGATCACGCTCATTACTACCTTGTTATCAAAGCAAGAACCAGATGGCATGACCTAGCAAGGGTAAGAAGAATGTTTTCTTTATATAAATAAGCAACACTAATAGTTTTCGGAACATTATGCAATGTTGATCTTCAGATTCTATAAATATTCAAAGAAACCCTTGCAAAATAGCTCATTAATGATAAAAACTTACTATGTGATTAAAAAAAATCAACAGTTTGAATAATATTCAAGTTTTGTAACCATTCTGTTGTAGATATATATTTCTAAAACTTTCTTCATATTTTACTGTTGTTGGGTTTATTTAATGTTTCTGTTGTAAAAGTAGTAATAATGGGCTTCATCCAAGGCCAGTTTGGCGTAGGTGTGCTGTACACACTCTTAAGCTGACACCCAGTGTTGCCCACTACTGTGAAACATTGACTGCAATGCTTACACCATCCAAAAAGACTCACTAAACTGTCCTATAAAAATTATATCCACCTTTTTATCTTCTTCAAGTTGTTGAATAGTTGCAATATTTGGACAAGAGTAGCACAGGGCAAAAGGAATATAATTTTCATTAAATGTTTGTGTAAATCTTAGAATCATAGAATCCTAGAGTGGGGATGCTGGTTTTATAGAATCACAGAATCATGGAATGGTTTTGGTTAGAAGGGACCTTAAAGATCATTGCCATGTCCTGCCATGGGCAAAGTCACCTTCTACTAGACCAGGCTGCTCAAAGCCTTGAACACTGCCAGGGATGGGACAGCCACAACTTCTTTGGGCAACCTCTTCAGTGCCTCACTACCCTCACAGTAAGAAATGTCTTCCTAATATCTAATCTGCATCTCCCCTCTGTCAGCTTAAAGCCATTCCCCTTTGTCTTATCACTACCTGCCCTTGTAAAAAGTCCCTCTCCAGATTTCTTGTAGGCCCCCTTTGGTTACTGAAAAGCTGCTATGAGGTAGGTCTGGTAATCTCAGCTTGCAAGATGAGTGGTAAGAAAAACAATAAACCCAGCCAACCCGCAAATTCAATTCATGTTAGGTATAGAACAAGCTGAGGAAAAAATTTGAAGGTCTGCTATTTACCAGTGCCTTCATCCTCCACTGGCATGCTTCCGGAGTGGGCATACCCACAGCTGCATGCAAGCTTCTCATAATCATATCCCCTGTACTGGTCATCAGTAAGAAACTTTGTGTGGCAAGTACACCACGTAAACACCTGTGATGACAATCCCAATTCAAGCTTTTGTGAATTGCACATCCATAGCAGAAAGTAGGAAACAGTAAAAATCAAATGAAAACACATTAAAAGATTAAACTCAGACATGCATGATTTTCCATATCTTTCTCAATTCCCATTATTCATTAAGCTTATAGAAAGATCAAACATTTTGTCAAACTTGTTGGTTCTTATTAGTGATGATTTATTTTACATTCCAGAGTTTCCAGGAATTTGACAGTGAAGGAAATGGCATAATACAGCTGAGGGAATTGAAGAAAGTCATGTTCAGATTTGGCATTCCAATCACCCCGGAAGAATTTAAGCGGCTTTGGGCAAGGTATGACAACTCTAAATTATTAGCTCTTGCAATAATGCATCTCTTATAGGATTACAGAGCCTTTGGTAGTGCAGTGAATGGCAATAGATTACACTGCATGAGAAATCTTTTGTTATGATTGTGACCTCAGATCATGACACTGTTACAGGAAGCTATGTTTTATCATACTAAGCTCAAGGATACAGTTAGATCCATCAGTTTCCAATTAATTCAAACCTAGGTCTTTCTCTCTGCTTTAGTGTTACTGATCTTTGTAATTCAACACACATTTTATTCTTGGATGGCACCTTAGGTCACTGATTAAATTAACTTGGTTTTCATCAATTTTGCTTATGCACAAAAATGCTTAGCTGAGTTTGTGATGGGGGAACGTCAGTTCCAGGTGTCTTGGGTCAGGTTAGAACTGCAGACAAAGCTTCCATCAAGGAGGTGTGGACAGTCCACATTGTATACCTGTCTGAAGGCAGTGCTACCAGCCTCTCATCCTCAGAGCACTAACTTTACTTCCAGTATTTTCAACATAAATAAAAATGGTTCAGTCAAAAGAAAAATGCTACATACCAAAATACATAACAAAAGAAAGGTAACATCATGCTGTGTAAAGATGGCAAGTAATATCATGAAATGTTTTTATAGACAAGTAATTTTTTGTGAAGTGGGGGACAATACTTGTCTGCCTACAAGAGAGGAGCTGTGCTATAAACTGTGTTTGAAATGGCATAGATGTCAGCTGTATGTGACATTATATAAAAAGCTACCTTCATTACAGGTCTGTTTAAAAAAATAATCACTCTCAAACATACAGAACCTGAGTGTATTTCATTGGGGTTTCAAACTGCATTAGCTTCATAGATATTTTAGCATAGATTCATCTCTGAATTATTTTCTACCCCATTAGATTTTACTTTCTTTTTTCCTTATTCCTTATGGATGCCATGGCATATTGAAGAGTATCCTTTTTATACAGTTTTTCTGCTGTACAACTTCACTCCCATCACCCACTCCTTTTATAGAATAGCTAAAATCTCTTACGTGCCTGATATGTCTGTAACTTGAATAAAGGAATTAGAGTGAAGCTGTGTCTAAATTAGGCATTGCCATGCATCAGAGCACTAGCAGAGGAGAAACTGCAATGTAAAGAGCTTATGGAAGAGTTTATACCCAAGAAAATATGAAAAGCGTTTATGAAACTAAACCTATGTTTCTGAAGTATGATTACAATCCTGAGTGTCTCAGACTTGTGTGACCAGTTTGAGACACTCGAGACTGTATTTTTAGGAGACCAGTTCTCTGTATCTCAAGCCAGACACTGAAAGGCAGCAGTACTGAGAGCTGGAGAATAGTCCTGGCAATTTGGTCCTCAGAGTAGTATTTTTACTCTGTGACTACAATGCATATGCTCTTTCAAGTCTCATATAAAGAGACATACTCATTGATAGACACATTCTCGGTGTGGTATGGCGCCTCCATAAGGAAGGGAAGCCAGTGAGATTTAAGCTGTTAAGTCACTTAAGGACATCTGTAATGCTTCTCTGTGAGGAACACATGAATATTTAAAAGGAGCATTTTTTTCTTTCAAGGTGTGATACAGATGCAAAAGGATGACTTACAGATGATTTTTACAGAATCTGGGGGTAGAGTTTGCACCCACTGACACAGGGCTCAGCAGACAACTATGACATGTGTTGTCAGAAGACAACACAGCAGACATCTATGGACATTTACAAACCCAGTATACTAATTAATAGAAGAAGCAGTCAAAGCAGAAACAGCAAACGAAAGCTCTGCATGTAAAATAAATTAAAAAGCAGATCAAGTAAGTTATTTTTGAGCTTAGCATATAACTTTCTATGTTTGTGTTCAGTTTGCTAAGATGACACAAGATTACTATGCTACAACTGTAATTAAAAACAAAAAAGACTTTGAAAAGCAGTCTCAGAAGGTACTAGACCAAGCTTATTCATAGTGTAACTCTCTTGATTTGGGCCAGGCAGACCTAGTTCAGTGTGTACTATGAGACCTTTTTCACAGATATTCTCCATGGCTCATATGACTTATTTTACAGACTTTATGGCAGCATCTACACTGACAAATCAGAGTATCCAGAGACATTACCAGACTCAGTCATCTATGCTGCTAGACTGCCAAAACAGTCATTGCCATGCTTTGCCCTGTCTCAGCTCATGTTTTCCCTGATCACTCCGAGCAGAGTTTGGGAGCAAGAATACTTCAAGGACTGTTCCTGATAGGCAATTTGCAGGCAGCTGCTCTCTTTCATCAGCTAGGAAGGTTCACAAGCAGAGATGTGCCAGCTGGCCCCTGTGCCCAGAGCAATCCCTGGCCTCTTTATTGATATAATCTCAGCTTGTGGTTCCAGATCTAACACAGCTATCAGCTCAGATTGAGGGAGAAGAGCAAAAGGAGTTTTGTCACCTGCAGGTCTCCTCAGACTGCTCCAGGCAATGTAGACTTAGACCTACCTAATTACAGGGGCCTTTCTTGCAGCTGGGCTGGGTGGGGGTGTAGAACACCTTGGTCCTATATCCTACTCTGTCTCTTGGATGAAGGCTAAGTATCAGACACAGTTGGTTTCACATCCCTCTAGCAGCTTGTTAAATTGTTAGTAAATGGCTTTGTATATGCATCAAAATCAAGGATGGACCCTGGCTTCACATGACAGAAATAATCATCTTGTCTCCAAGCAAGAGGACTCTCTGCCTCAAACAAAACCAACACTCATCGAATTAATAGGTCACTGCTTCTGAGAAAAGTATTTGACAAACATATGACAAAATTATATCCCACTCAAAATGAAGTCTAATAATCCAAGCTTGCCCTTGTGAGTCAGCAGTGATTAGCCCACTGCTGGTATAGGATTCCTGTACCTGCCAGCAGATTGAAGAACAGGAGAATCCTCTGCCCAAGCACAGTGCTGTTAAAACTATTTTTCCAGGTTATGGATAGACACAACCTGGATACTTATGTTTTCTGCTTGTGCTTTCACTCTTCTCCTGAACAATTTCCTTCTTTCTTTCTTCCTTTCCTTGTTTATTTATTTAGGAATATAAACCCTCAGGAGCAAAAACCATGGACAAATATACCCCCAAGAGCACAGATTTGCTTTCTTTTGTGCTTGGGACATGTCTGGAAGTTGTAGGAACTAATAAATTATTATTGATAAAAATAGTAATTCCCCATGACATTGATGATAAAGGTGATACACTCATAAACAAAGAACAGCCTTGTACTGAAGATAAAGAGGCAGCTTGGGAAGCCATTACACCAAAAACCCCTCACGAAACACAGGGAGAAGACTGAGCTACAGCTTTTGCTTTTTTTACCTTGTTTCTTTAAATTCTGGCTTTCGGTATCCCAAATAGGCTGAAGGAATCAAGAGCAAGGTTGTCTTTTCTACATCACAACTCTCCCACCTGCATTGCATCTCTCTGGCATAAAGATGCACTTATGACACCCACAGGTATCAATGAGCTTTCCACAACAGAGATGTTTAGGCAGCTGCTGTGTTGTAGGCATTGCTTATTCCTGTATTTGTAACTGCCTGATGTGAAACTTAGGCCTTAACTGTCTCATACTGGGTTTTTCTGCTCTATTTGTTGTACCAGCCAGGTGTCTCTAGACTTACACTTGGATGAAGAGCTCTTTTGGTCAGGAACCTTCTATTTCTTTCCTAGAAACTTTCTTTTTTAGTGTAATGCCAAGTGCAAGGCAATGCTATAAATAAGAAGCAGCTCTGCAAGTTGGAAAGATGCTGTGCTGCAAGCAGAAATTATGCAGTGTGGCTCAAAGATGCAAATACTCATCCTGAAGCAGCTGGAGAGTAATTAAACAAATGGAGAAGACATGCTGGGTAAAAATAAAATAGTCATGATATGGCATGCTGGCAGGTCCAGATCCTTTAGAATTATTTACTTTTGAAAACCTATCATAGCAACCTTTATGTATAGAACTATGTATATGAAAACTATACACACAAGTGCATACATGCAAGTGCATAGCAACTGCTTAACCATAATTTGGAGGAAAACAAAATTTATCAGACTGAGTCAAGTATAACAATTCAGTTACCTCCTAGCAGCCGGAACCAAATGTTTCTGGTAGAGGTGGAGCAGGCTTCTAATAGGAATAATGAGGAATCTTCTACCCCCTGCACAGGGGCTGTCTCACCCTGGGCAATGACAGCATTTGGCTTAAGTGTGCAGCTAGGACTTTTATCTCTTTCAAAAATTATGTTCTAATTATTCATTAGATTCTGCTTTTCTTGTTTAATATATAGGACATCCAGTTCTGTTCTTAATCTAATGAAATTTCTGGCATCTGCAGCTTCTCCTGGGAATGAGTTCACAGCAATAGCTCGTGGTCTGCAAAACTATGTCTTGTTATCGATTATTGCCACCTCTCAGTTCTGCTGAATGTTCTGGTTTTGTCTCCCACACTTCCTCACCCACCTCCTGGCTGGTGGGAGCAGTCCTATGGTAGCAGTTCCTGTCTGGTTTTCTCTCTTGGAAAGCTGGAAGTGCAAGAAGAGTTGAATCCAGGCCTCATGACTCCCCAGATTTCACATAAGGCCCTGGAAAGACATAAATGACTCTTAAGCTGTAGTCACTGCCCACATGGTGGCTGTGAAGGCAGAGACCCACTCGGCTGTCAGCCTTCACTCCAGGACCACATCAGGACAGCTGAGATACAGGAAGCACGTGTGTGCACCATGCCCTCCTACTGTAAAGGTCAGTGTAAGGAGAGCTTCTCTTGGTCAGGAAAGGGATGCAGTGGCTGCAGAACCTAAGCATGGTTATCCACCTGGGTCTCAGCCCCCATTTCATTCTCAATGACATGAAAAACTTGACTCCTTTCACCTGTCAAATCTGGACTGAGAGGAGGTATTCACCTGAGATGTGAATTTGCTGGTTATAAGGTCCACTTCAGCAGCACTGGGAACAGCACACACTCCCCCTTCTGTGATCTTCCTTTTAAGCCCTATTTACACAGTGGCTGCATCCAGCCTGTATCCTTTCTTCTGGCTTTCTGCAAGGGCTGTGAACCTCACCCTAAAAGCTTTGGAGCAGTTTCAGTGCCCTGTGATTACACACTGTGAGGCAGACAAAAGCTCCGGACATCTTACAATTCAAAACATACTGCTGTGCACTTCCTTTTTTTTTTGTTTCCTTTTGCTTTTGTTGTAACTCACAGGAACAAATTGCCCAAATTAGAAACAGACATTGAACAGTGGCTCTCCAGCTCTTCAAGAAAAATACAAAACATTTGCAAGAAAATAGTACTTTTTTTGGCGTTGTAGCTTGATCTATGGTTTTAATCCTCATTTTCTCCATGCACATATTTACTGCTGTGAGTGGAATAATTACTGCTTTGAAACCTTTTATCAGTCCAAAAATGTTGAATGCCTCAGTTTTCCAAAAATATGAATTTCAAAAACTGTTGTTATTTTAATTAAGACTTTACTTTCTTTGGGAAGATTTAAGCAGAATATGATAGCAGTGATGAAGAGTGACACTAAAAGTAATATACAGTTGAGAAGGGTTCCAGAATTTTTCTGCTGTGAGAATACAGTGTGGACCATACACACCTTCAAGGCACACCCTTGCAAGATGAAAGGAGCAGTGCTCAATAGTCTTCTGGGGCTGGAGGAGATCCGTCTCTCACTACAATCACAAAACTGCCTTTAGTGTGTTCAGCTGGTTTTGGCTTTATTTGACTGCTGTGTCCTGCTTCTTAAGTGTGACTCTCTTGGCCTCTTGCTGGGCCTCAGCACACATCTCCCCTCACTATTGCCACTGTAAAGCCATGATGTTTGAACTGTAGCACATTACAGTAACTCAAAATAAGAGAAACCCCTCTGTCAGGAGATTTTTAGATTTGTGTCTCTGCTGGAAAGTCTGTAGGCTTCTGAACATAATAAAAGTTAAAACTCAGAGATGTAATTAGCAGATGTTGGATCTCTAGGGTCTCATATCTAAGAAGAGGTTGAATGAGTCTAAGCTGGTTAGTCAGTAATTAGATACATAGAGACTGAAGACAGTAAAGGCGGCTTCAGTGCAATGCAAATGCTCTTTGTCTGATGTGCACCCTCTGCAGAATAGTTCTATGCTCTTTCCAATACAAGCCTTGCTTTAAGTGTAAACCAAGTACCACATGGTAACAGGAGAATAATGTGAAAAAGAGGAAGGAATTAACTAGAAAAAAGGATATTTGAAAGTCAGAGAAAAGGTGATAGCTCTTTAGGGGCTTTTAGAGACACTAAACCACACTGGCAATATTGCAGTTTCCTTGAAAAGAGTCACATCATGCTTCAAAACCTATATACAGTGGCTAGATTAATCATAAAGAAACTCACAACTATTTTCTGGAATATTACAGGAGTAGGAGCTATCAAAGTTTTTAATGGCATGAAACCAAGCCAGGGTGAGAGGGCAATCCATGCAGCTACAAAAAGTAAGTTGAAGGAGTATTGTACTCCTAAGAAACCTTATGCTATTGAAAGGTTTCATATGAGAATGCAGAAGGAAGAATCCTTTGAAGAATTTTTAGCTGATCTTAAAATAATGGATCAGTCAAGTAGGTATGCGTTTTCAGAGATTCCATTTTAAGGGATAAGACATGCAGGTGTGGTTAGGACATGGTTTAGTGGTGGACTTGGCAGTGTTAGTTTTATGGTTGGGTTCAGTGACCTTAAAGATCTTTTCCAACCTAGACAATTCTATGAATCTATGATCAAAGATCCAAAGACACAGATTGCTGTTTAGTCAAGCTAGGACAAAACTGTTGCTCGGTCAATTTTACCTCCAAACACACTACAAAAATTTTGTCTTAGGAATATCTACATATGAAGAAAGACTGCTGAAACTGGGGGCATCTACTAAGAATTTAAATCCTACTAAAGGATTGTATGGATTTAAATTGCAAAGTGAAGATAAATACTGCAATTTAAGTTTATTAGCAGAAAGAGTTAATATTTGGTCTAAAATATGCCTAGCCCTGGGCTTGTTTAAAGCAGTGAGTCTGATAAAGGAATATACAGATCAGTACCTAGCAGTGTCAGAGATAAAGTAGCCACAGAATATAGAGCTGTATTTTCACAGCAATGTGTGCTACTAGAAATATTCTTCTGATTTTGAGAGAGAAGCTCATAAAGGAGCTAGATTATGTAGGAGTAATGGTGGGAAGTTTAAAAATGGAAGAGCCATTTAGCAACAGCAAGATGAAAAGACATGTCACTGATATTGTTCTTATATCCAGTGTGGCTAAATATACGTTTCAGACAGACACTGTCTTATAAAAGGATATTTTTAGGCAAAAGGACTGCATATGTTTTTACAAATATTAATATTTTTTTTACAAAAATTGCAAATTCAAGCTCTTTTGCTGTATCCAACCAAAATTCCTTTTATGACAGAAGACCAAGCATTTTTAGACCACTGTACAGGAGATTCTGCCTTCAAAGACTTCATGCAGGCTTAAAGTCCATTCTTGAGTTTTCACAGTAAAGTGTAGGAAAAGCCATTCCCTTGAAGCAGCTGTGACTGTTTAAACAGATACTGAAGATATCAAGTAGACAGAAAACCGGTAGGGAATCTGGAAAAAAGTATGCAAGAGGTCCTGGGAAGTAGGATTAGACAGAAATGCAACTGTAAGGGGAGAAAATTAACATAAAAGATAAGACAATAAGATAAATAAGATAAAAATGCCAATAAGATAAAACAGAGTCATTGCAAATATGCCATCCACAAAGGTAACAAGAGCATCCAGAGTCCTATTAGCATGTAAATGCTGTATGAGAGTTCATACCACATGGGCAATCTGTACAAGCCACTTTTGAGTTGCTACACAAAATGGACATATTGGGCAGTAAACCTGGAAAAAGAATTCCCCAATTAAAGGCATTAATAAAGACAGCTCTTGACCCAAGGTGTATTGGCACTAGAAGACACAGGCTTCAAAAGATGGCTTATAGGCAGTATTATTTAAAAAAATCATCAATGGAAATGTGTGGCCTGTGTTTCTAGGGCACTTGTCAACACCATGATTCGAGGCATAAACCAAAACAGCAGAGCTCTAGCTCTGCAATCAATTGTAAGAAATATTTCATACTTGTCTATTGATCTGTTATGGTCAGAGATGAGATGAACCTCTTTGTGGGCAAAAGAAAAAACAGCTTCTAGGACATAAAAATAGTGTGACTTTTAGTGGGTTATTTTAGGTAAAACCAATCAATTTGACAAGAATGTTGAAGAAATAATTACTAATCAAAAACAGATTTTCTAGAACATTCAAGGAGTCTTCTCTTGAAAACAGCACAGAGAATGACAGAACTCCTGGAAATACAATTATAAAAAAGTAATATCCTATTTTAGAAGAAAGTGGTGAAAGAAAGGTTTGTAAAGCTGTACAGATGACACAGTGCAGAAAGTCATGAAGGTTACCACCTGTGGGTAGCGAGGGCATTGCATACCAAGCCTATATATACCAATCAGATCAGAGTCTTCTGTGTTTAGCAGCACACATTTCAAAGGCAAGAGCATAGTAGTGTCAATGTGTTAAGACCTGGCAAGCCTCACAGAGAACAAGACACTCACAAAGCTGCTGAAAAATGTGAAAGGAAAGACCATATGCTGGCTCATCTAAACCTGTTGTAAGTATCTGACCAGGGCATTAGCCTGAAATTGCATTTGGATTAAATTTAACATCAGAACATGTTATGGCATATGTTAATGCTCTATTTGTTTGGAGATTGAGTCCCAGAACTTCTATTTAGCAATGGTGCCCTTGTCAGCGGCTCAGACATGAAATGATTTGTAAGGAATGAAGGATATCCTGATGTTATGACTACAATGGTGAGCTGAGTTAAAACTGTTAAAAGGCAGTTCAATCTGTGCAGCTGAGAAGTGATCCATACTGTCACTGAACTTGAAAGAAATATCATTGAAAAATGGTTTCTTGCCAGCTGAAACTTGCTTAAGCAAAGATTCTGGTACTTCCAATTTAGTCCATAACAGTATAATGGGTCTGAAGCATATAATAAATTGCTGAGAACCCTCCTAAGTTATATCATAATTCATATTTTTTTAATGTAGGTGATGATGTTTGCACACACAATGGTGTTTCCTGGACCCTGAGGGCTGTGGGGAAATTACTCTTCGTTCATATTAAGTGCAAACTCCAAAAAGACAGATTCTTAGGAGACACACAGACATGGAAAATGTATTGTTCTTGTAAAGGCTATACCGAACTTCAAGTTTCTTGAAAACAAATGGAAAACCAAGGATTCTGCAATGCTCTGAGAGGAAAGACAGCATCAATAACTGGAGCTGAGAACAGACACCTCTGAGTAGATCTAAGAGAGTTTGTAAAGCTCTGAAAAGACCGAGTGTTGCTAAAAGGCATATGAAATTTAGCCTGTCCCATGTTGGTCTTATAACAACTGATTGCACATATTCATGTAATGGAGAAAATGTAAGGCTCAGGTACTGACTGATTGATAGTGGCTTAACAGGGAGTGAATTGGTCTGAGCTGTTAGATCCACAGACAGGCTCAATAAGAGGCTGAGGCAATGAATCATGAATGATTATCTGGGTTACACTGTTGAACTGTGCTATCACTGTAATAAGCCTTTTATACTACAAATGCTGACTCTCTAAAGAACCCAGCCTCCACACTCTGAACTCTAGAGCTGTCAGAAAGAGCAATCCCACAGCAAATGGAGTGTGGCTGTAGGTATTAACCCAAATCCAAACTTGTTATTTTTGCCATAAGGGTAGCATCTTGTAAGTGATGAATATATGTAGATAATTTATGTATACTTGGTACTCTACATCAAGACATAATTCACAACTATCCTCATTTACATTAATCTTAGGCCCCTTTGCTAGTTGAAGACATGCAGTAATGCGAGATGCTTGTGCCTGCTTTGTCTTCTTGAGCCACAACATAGAGAAGCTTGGTTGAATCAAGAGGCAAAGAGGTATATTTCTTGGTTTTCTAAGGTTTGATCAAGAGATCCTTGATGTCATAAAACCATAGAATAGTTAGGGTTGGAAAGTACTTTAAGATCATCTAGTTCCAAGCCCCCTGCCATAGGCAGGGACACCTCACAATGTCAGTGAAATATAAGTGATAAAATAAAGTGGGAAGAAGACTCAAGATTTTTGTAGTTAGTTGTAGACCAGGGCTAAACCACAACAGGCCTGAATTCAATTACATGCAAGGTGCTGATCCAAAGTCCATGGGTCCACAGAAGCTCTGCACTTGATCCCTTGGGCAGGGATCAGGCCCTGTGCTAGTTCAGGTTTTAGTCAGATCTAACTGGTTTGTTGAAATAGTTGTTCTTGCTATGTCAAAGTTTCAGGAGCCTCAAATTGCAGAAAGTAAGCAGCTGAACCTTTACCATTTTAATGGCTGTATTAAACATTTTGTAACTCTGCTCAGGCCAGACTTTAAAAGAGAGAGCAATGGGTTGCACCTGCAGTTCTGAGCAGGGAGAGTAGGCAGTTAATCTCCCAAGAAGCATTTCTTTACAACAAGCGCTTGAGCCATACAATTCTATGTGCAAATTAAATGGGAGGGGGAGGGAGTTGGGTTTGAGGTTTATTTGTGAACAATTTGGCAGTCTTTGAATAAATTATACGAACTTATCACACACAAATAAGCTCAAACTCTTTCTCTGCCCCTCCACCCCTATTTTGTATATTTGTTTGTATCCTTTTTATCTGATTTAACAAAGAAGCTAAAATAAACATCTGCTCTCTTTCAGGGATAAATTTAGGGATTAATTCCAAGATTTCAAAAAGGCCTTTCATAAACCAGATAAAAATAGAGATGGCTATAGCACACTATGTGACCTGCACAGGATACTACAAAAATTCAACTATTACCTTGAACACAATCAATTCAACAGTATTCTAAACAGGCTTGTATGATTATCTCCTAAGCACCTCTTTGGTCACACCCAGCAAAACCTTAGCAAAAGTAAGCTTCTATTTAGTGTTAAACGTATAAGAAGCTCTGTTAAAACCAATGAAGACACCAATATGTGTTGAACTGCACAGGCCTGGAAAAATCTTGATTAATTCTGCAGGTAACAGGAGTGAAATGGCTTCTTATATAAGAAGTGTGCTTTGAGTACTTGTATTTGTTTGCTGGTTTGTTCTATTTATTTAATTTCAATTTAGTAGAGCAGGTGTGTGAAACATACCCTATTCAACACAGAATCACAATTAATTCAGGTTATAAAATAGCAATAATCAATCCAATGTTGTTGCTATGCAAGACTATGCTTTTAATTGTCTGTGTTAACATGAGTAAGAAGAAAAATCTTTTGTAGAGGCTGAAGAGGAAAAAGGGCTCTAACATTAGGTACTGTGGTTATTTGCACCAAATAGTCCCCTGAAGGTTATATGCCTGGCAGCAGTGGGTTTTGTTCTCCAGAGCCTATGAGACCAGGCTCTTTTTCTGAAATAAAATTAACAAAGTCTTTTCACAGTTCACCTTTAATTGGATGATCAACTTTTTATGAATTGAAACCTTAATAAGAATCTGCTGCTTGTTTCTTTCTCAAAGACCTCTTGATGATAAACACCTCCATTCATTGTAATTTTGTGCAGATTATTCCTTTCTTGATCCAAAATAGTCTTTTCTAAATAATGCAGAGTAGATTAGCATATGCATTTAGTTTTATTACTAAAATTTTAATGCCCACTTGGCAATTTATTTCTCTGCTGAAATGGTGTTGATTATTTCCTTTTCCACACAGTCTCCAATATTGGAGCCAGCTTGACACGGGTAGTATGTGGGAGTGCTGTGCAGCTGCAAGATGCAAAATCAGGGCTCTTGAATATTTTTTTTTCTTACTAGCAGATATGGGGTCTATAGTTAATTTATTTTCCAGCCTGTTTTATAAAGCTTCTCCTTTGTTTTACTGGCTCTCCCCATTAATTAGGCATTCTTGTAACTGGATATGTTGGTGATTGGTAGCTGAGGCATTGATCTCCAGTGATTTACTGTGGAAACAGATGATAAAAGTATGTTACAGTAACTCAGATTTAAACAAGAAAATCGGGGTTGTGTAGTGGGGCCATCTCCTTGTCAAGACTTGGGTTACAAGGACTTGCTTTGATCATAATTCTAATAAAAGCTGAATACAAGACTAAAAATGTCCAGCCTTTCCGCTGCAGCATAGGAATTGTTTATGTAATACATGTGTGAAAGCAATCTACAGTTCTTGCCATTGACTATGAAATTATTAAAGTCTATTAGAAACCTCTACATAGATGGTAACTCTAAGGTCAATCTGGAATAATTCCACATGAATCAATGGTTCCGTACCAAAAAATCCTAATATGTATTGTGGTCTGGAGACACTGTAGTTCAGCGATGGAAAATTCCCCAGACTGACTTTACTAGCTTTATAAGCAAGAGCAGGGCAAGCCCCTGCTATTGAATCCCTTGTGGTGATGAACTCTACGGGCTCATTAAACAGGTTTGAAGTCCTTGTTTAAAATATACCAGGTGTCTTTTGATGAAGTGGTCACAAGTCACAGGACATTGGAGGAAAGTAGCTTTTCATATAATGGTTAGTGCTGTTCATCTTTTAGTGTTTCATTCTGAATAACTTTGATAATGTTGTATTTTCTGTATATGTGAAACTTGCCTTAATTCTAGTCTTTTTATGGTAAAACATCTTTGAATTAAAATAATTCAGTTTGTTAACAAAGTCCTTTGCAAAAACAATTTCACAAATCATATGCAAGAGCTCGTCACTCCCCACACTGATATTTGATGCAAAAGGTATATTCACTGTTTTTACCTGGAGCTATCCATAGTCAGCTCTGCAGCCCCCTGAATTTCCAGTGTGAGAGAACATGAAATTCCCCAGCGTCTGTGATCCAGCAGATGTTTCAGCTGCCAGGCAGAAATACACCGAGTTGTGAGTGCAGCCTGCAATGCCCGTGGGCTGGGCTCCCAGGTACAGCATGACCACAAGCCATCAGAGGAGAAACCCTCCCAGGACACTGCGTGTTACAGGTCAATGGTGGCAGCAGCAGATGGGCCAAATGTAGCAGCCCCTTATGTGTCTGGGTGAGTGCCTGAGAGTGTGAGGCTGAGTCCTGCTGAGAACATGTAAAATAATCCTCTATGGGCCTGACAAGCTGTGGAAAAAGCACTTTGAGAGGGAAGGGAAGGCCTTCTGTCACAAACATAAGGAGAAGCATTGAATGGAGGCTAGTTTGGTTTCCTTCCATGTGGTAGAGAAATTGTGAGTGAGCATAGACCTGTCTGGTACATCCATGAAACATACCATGAAGTGGTACTGGATATCTTAGTTTGTGTCTGATAACAGCTTACCAGACATGGAATGTGGTTCTGCTTCTTTCTGTCAGAATTGTAACAACCACAATGTATTGGGCGGCTTAGGCAGCACTTCAGCATCTGTGAGTCGAAGTATTTTTGTAAAGTCAGTGCCCAGAAAGTCAAGGGAAAATATCAGGACTTGGCACAATGAACATCTGTCTATTCCTCAACAGAGACTGTTAGACTGTGTTTACACTGTGACGTGAAAAGGAGATTCAAGGACAAGGTTGGGAGTCTACCTTATCCTCCAGCCACATTTGGAATGGTAAGTTCCTCAGCAGATTGTGATCAAAGAACTGTGCTGTGTTTAAAAACCACCAAGTTAATGCTTGTGAGGTTGTGCACTTGGGTCCAGGCTAAAGCAGGGCTCCTCTTGAGCATCTGGAGATTAGCCTGGAACTGCATGTGAGAGTATGGCTGCATTTAAATTACAGGATTGGTGTCTTAGACCTGAGAAAGAACTTGGGTTGTAACTAACAGGATTTATACACTGATAGTACAAGCATATCCTTAAGTGCTGCTGCAGTGCAAATAATACTTCATAGTAATTAATCAGCACAGACAACAGTGAGATAATTATTCAAAATCATTGATATCTCATTCTGAGTTTTTTCCTTTAACTTAGGAATCAGCACTCATGACAGCAAGCTCTCTTATTTTGATTTCTTAAGTGCAATTGGTGATGGCAGAGCATCTAAATACCAACAGAGACAAAAGCAGGATACACCACCTGCAAGTTTTGCAGTGCTCAGCTTAGAACAGACCCTAATTAAGATAAAAGCAATAGTTGCATCATCTCATGATTTGTTGTACAAGATAAGTTTCATGTGGTCACCACATCTTATTTAATGTCTATTTTTTTCCAGCCTGGCTGGGGACTAACACAAAGACTTCAAAACTTTTCTGCTATTAATTGAGTGCTACCAGCAACCTCAGCCTATGTAGAAATAGCATCTTCTGACAACTGCAGACTTTTGATTGTATTCTAGTAACACCACAAAACAGGCATATCAAATCATGCCTAGAGATTCTGTGAAGGTAAGGATTGGAAATGAAAAAGTAAATAGCACATTATCAGGACCTTCATCTTTTCCCCAAACCTCTTTTCCTCTTTCAGTTGCCTCTAAATTGTGTTCCAAGCATGTAAATTATCACATGTCTTTCAAACAGCTCTGTTAAATTTCCTAAGCTGAGACTTATTGTAAGTAGATATAATGTGCTACTGCAGACAGGTGTTACAGTTTTATCAGACAAAAGGATCATGTAGCAACTGAGGGTAAAGACAAACGATCAGATGTGAGCACATTATAGTGGCTGCAGAAGTTAGCACCTGTCAGCTGGGACTCTGTAGCTATCTGCATTTGTGCTCTGGGCCACTTCTGATTCTGACACAGACAGATAAGGTGCATTAGCTGTCGAGCAGCAAGTTTCCTGGTTTTCCCACCTGTAAAATGAGAGCAATAAATATAACCACTTCTCTGCAGAATTTTGAAAGCCCTGAATGAAAAAATGCTGTATATTAAGTAGTCTTTGGCTGTTGTGTTGGAGTCTACTGAAATGCAGCAGCCTCTAGACTAAATAATTCTTGATGCCACAGCAAGATTGTTTTCAAGCATAGGAAAGAAGAATCAAAAATACCTTGAAGGAAACATTGCTATTACAAAGAACTGTAGAGTCATCTCATGTGCACTTGCAGTTTCAGGTCCAGTTTAAACTTACAGATTTAGAGGCAGGCTTATGCCTGCAAAGGTGGTCTCACTACCCCTGTATCCCCAATAATGTGGTCTTCCTGCCTGCCTTGTGTCAAAACCAGTGCTTGTCTTCCTGCCCAATGACCTGGGTCAGGGAACTTCAACCTGACAAAAGCCTGACCAGTTGTGTGTGGCTATGGGGGAGCTGTTACCTGCACAGGAGAGGGGAAGGAACAGTGGCTGGGGGTAGAAATTCCCTGTTATCAGTGGCTGCATTTCCTAAATCTCAATCTGTAAACTCCATCCTGCAGTTAAAGATAACACAGGCTTCCAGCAAAGACATCACTAGTGATGTCGCTTAAACAAACACCCCCCAAAAAGTAGTACCATGGGAGATGCTGGTTTTTTACAGAAATCTTTTTTTCACACTATTTGGAGACTTCTGTGATGTTTGTAAATCTGCTGGGGCCACATTCCTATTTTGGCCAGATAGATTAACTATTGAACAGGATATTGGAATATTTATATAATCACTTCACATTTTTCACTGTGATTGTGTGTGGGGGAAGCCTTCCTGTGCTCCATGTTATTGAAATAAGAAATAGATAAATTCAATAGCCCAGGTTAGTGTTAGTTACAGGTTAATAGACAATAATATCTGTCCTGCCATCCCTGGGTGTCTTGGGAATTATAGAATGGTTAGGGTTGGAGAGGACCTTAAGATATCTATTTCCAACCTGATTGCCATGGGCAGGGATGCCTGGAAATTTTAAAGGTCATAGTTTCATCTGCTGAGGATATGATTATAAATGGCCTTTGGGATGAACAAGTTGTCCATTTAGTTTTTTAGGATACCAGTTGATAGTTAATATAACTTTAGGGACCGAGGGGTTTTCTTCATGGAGAGCCAGGCTTTGTCCATGATACTGTGGAAAAGCAGAACTTTTTCTCATTTCCCCTACAAGAAAAAAAAAGAAAGTTCTCAATTTTTTTCTGAGCCATTTTTTGAGTTGGTGCCATCTCTATGGTGGGGGACTCTAATGACACAAAATCATAACATAATATTTTGTTAAAAATAGGCAGACCTGAAAGCACAGTTTCCAGAGTCCAGCTAGTTGAATAAAATAACCCAGAACATCACATCCCATCCATGACATTCTACAAATGAAAGTTCTTCTACTTTGAAGTTTAAGAATTCAGGTATGTCTCTGTCAGTATAATCATTTCCCATGCAGTTTTACCACACTTGGTGCAGTGCATGCTA
Source organism: Agapornis roseicollis (assembly GCA_002631895.1). Lineage (NCBI taxonomy): Eukaryota > Metazoa > Chordata > Aves > Psittaciformes > Psittacidae > Agapornis > Agapornis roseicollis. The sequence goes on from NDXB01010440.1 coordinate 40,430, forward strand.
TATACTCAGTGCTTTTGTTTTCCTATAAGACTTTCAGTAAGTAAGCAAAGATCAAACTTTTGTGTTAAGAAGTTACAGAATCCTCTTTAGTATCCAAAGGATTCCTTTCCAATGACCTTTGGATATGGTAGCATTTGTTTTGCCAATAGACACAGTTCAGGTTCAATAAATACACATTTTTAAACCCATTATTTAGAACAGTTCTAATGGTAAAACAGAAATTGCTGTATTACGCCAATGTACAATAGTATTATCAGGCTAATAGGTCTTTAACCTGAAGTTTAGAAAGGCATAATATTCTTTTTCATTTATGGAATCAGTGATTTATATGTGCAGCATCGTAAGGGGCAGAATAAAACAAGGGAGCACAGTGAGTCAGTAGCAGAGTGCGAGAGGATATGACCCACACCTTTTCTTGACCTTTGTATTTCTGCCACTCATTTGAACTACTCTCTTGTATGCTTCCTGCTGCAACTGTGCTAAACCAAATCTGTTTCCCCTGAGAAACCTTTGGAAAACTCCTGTGAAGAATAGGTTGGGTGTTCTGAGCAAGGAAGGACAAGAATAGAACAAGTAATCTTTCAGGATGAGGTGAAGCTGATGAGAATGAAGGACTATCGAGTTCTTTACAGAGTAGAAAATAAACTTGCCCCACATGGGACAATGAGCTGAGGGGAGAACAAACGGCAAGTTGAACATGCTTAGGTGAGCTTAATTAAAAATACCTTAGAACAAAAGGCAAATTGAACATGCTCAGGTGAGCTTAATTAAAAATACCTTAATTTAAATTATTTAAAGTAGACCTCATGTTTTTTGTTTCTTTCCTTTCTTGTCTTAACCCCTGCCTTTTCTGGAAAGTTTGGGTACTTGTTAGAATGCCTTTTTGATTTTACTGCCAGTTGTTGTTCATTTCCATATTTATATTTACATGTGGCAAAGAAATACAGGCTATTTTTGTCTTATTTCAACAATTGCATCTCATTTTTTAAAGAAAGAAAAGCTTCAAACTAAGCAAGGTTCTGAGAAACGTATTTTATTTCTCCATGTACAAAATACCTGCAAATAAAGGGCATGTGGGTCTCAGGTATTTCCATGTGAAGTGCTAAATAGTTGCTAAAAAAGGCTTCTCTCTCTTCTGAAATGTCTACGTTTGCTCAAATAATTTGAATTCTTGCTTCTCAGCCATTTCCTCTATTTGATAAAGAAGGTACTGAAGTAATTAAAACAGTAGAATTTCAGCAAGTACTTGACCATTTCTGCTTTAAATTATCAGACAAAGCAGTTCAGGCACCTTCTCAAGTACCTTACCTTTGTGAGGACTTCATAGTAGACTGGAAAGTTTTCCTAAAAAGTATGAACTACCTAACAAAGATAAGATTTATCAAGCTAGAATATATTTCTTTAAAATACAGACTAAAAACCTGACTAACTAAGCATGCACAATTCATATATATTTCTGTTAAACTCCACGAAGCCCTTATCTCCCTACAAACTGCTCTAAGGAGTTACGTCTTACAGTCAGGTAAATTTAGGTCTGTACATGGGGCAAGCTGGAAGTATGCAGCCATACTGCCCCAGCTGAGCAATGCAGGACATGAGATTTCCAAATATGGCCAGTTATCTCTGAACTGTCTAGATGGACTGGCAGTGGCAGGATAGAAAAGTGAGTGGGAAGCCCACCAGGTTCTTGGTGCAAACAATAATAGCAGTGTAGATGTAGCAGGAAGGTCAAATACAGAGATTAGTCAAGTACAGAGCAAATCTTGACTGCAGTCATGGAGAGTCTTCTGATGCTCTGAATATGCGTGTTGCAACAACTCAAATTAGAGTTGCTGTTTCTCTGTGGCAGAGGTTTGTGTCCACAGTGCCTGTCTTGGAGTCATTCGCTTGGTAAAGACTGCAGGAACAGATCCTTCAGTCCATAATCACATCCTTTTATCAGTGCAGCAATCCTTACTGTATCTGTACATAGCAGGAACATTATCAAAAGTGTAAATAAAAGAATTCTCTGTCCAATTTTAATTTCATAGTCCTTCCTTTCCCTCTGGCTTTTCCCCTGTTAGTCTGGTTTACCAGTGGGAAGAGGGTGTAAGTACATCTGAGGGTGCAGGAATCCAAACGACATTACCTCACAGGTCATTTCTGAACTTGGCTAAGGATGTGGAAGCTGGTTGCTAGCTGGATAAAAAACCAGTTCAAATAAAAAAAAAAAAAAAAAAAAAAAAAAAAAAAAAAACCAACCAAAACAACAAAATAAAAAAAAAAAT